>CAJVGK010000030.1:204802-236341 GCA_910950805.1 Acrocephalus scirpaceus scirpaceus
CAGCACCACAGGACACGGTGTGCCAGTTGAGGAAGAGTGTCAGGGAACGGGACGAGCAGGAACTTACGCAATCTTGTTGACAGCAGCATCCTCGTCATCGTGAACTGTGGGGACAAAACCCCAAACCAAAGGGTTGGGGGAGGCAGGGCTGCCCAGAGCATCGCTGCCTGCCCCCTGCCCAAATTCTCCCCAATAATCCCAGGGATTTTGGGCTTTGCTCCCACCCTGGTGGGTACCAGGCAGCAATTGGTGTTGCAGCAATCAGGCTGTGGTGGGACTGAGGCTTCTGGAGGAGGCCAAAAGCCTCCCCCAGAGTGGGGAGGAACAGCAAGAATCCTCGGGAGGCTGAATGTGGCTGTCCAGGCACACCTGGCTCTGGCAGCTCCCGCTCTCTTACCTGCTGTGAAATCCGTGTGCTTCTTAAAGTGGGTTATGATGAAGTGGCAGAGGATGTAGAGGCTGGCAAAGAGCAGGGCACAGATCTGTGGGCAGAGGAGTGTGGGCAGTGCAGTCATGCCCTGAGGCCAGCAATCCTACCCCAGCTCCTACCCCAAGTGATGCCGCCAGCCCTGGGCCTTGTCAGCTCCACCCTATTTGTTTTTCCACTGCTGGCCCTGGTTACACCCCACTGGTGTGCTCAGATCTGTCTGTCCAATGGGGGCTGCACACAGGGTTCACACATGGGTGCCCACAAGCTGGCACAGCACCCAGGCTGGGGGTGCTGAGACCCCACCCAAGCTCTGGATCAGCCTGTGCTGGCAAATCTGTGACCCTCGTGGGACATCTCTGAACTGCCTGATCCCACAGCCCTCTGCTGGCACCAGCACCCAGCAGAGGCACGGGAACAGCCTTGAATCAGGCACCAAGGACATCTGTGGTGTCCCTCCCGCCCCCGCTGGAACGCCGAGGTCAGGCCGGAGCAGGCGATGTTCAGGGAACACGGCGACCTTTCATCCCACTGGATACGCGTCAGGGTGAGGAAAGGTCGCTCGAATCCTCCACCTTGGCACACGTGCAGTGGGGAGCAGCCGTGGCACCTCCCTTCTGCCTGGCTGGGGGTGCCCTGACCCTGGCTGAGGGTCTCCAGGATCTGCCATGGTAGGGAGCCCCCAGAGCTGGCTGAGCTCCCAAAAAGGCGTTGCCCAGCAGGTCCTTCTGCTCCTGTTCCCACCCAGTGAAGAGTCTCAGGCCACAGGTTCCCTCCTGCCATGGGCTGTACCCCACAGACCAATGCTCTGCCTGGTGGGGCACCCCCAAAGCCATTTGCACTCAGTGAAGTTGGGCCAAGAAAGTTTTGTGCTGCCCGTGCCTGGATGAGATGCAGCTCCCTGGGATGGAGGTCTGGGGGGCTCCAGGGCAGAGCTGCCGGGCTCTGGCCACCAGGTCCTCCCTGTAGGCACCGAATGTGTCACCGAGGCTGCAGCAAGGTCACCTCGGCACTGTGGGGTCACAGCCCACTTGGCTGCCCTGATCGCAGCATCCCAAAGGTCCTGAGGAGATGCCAGGGCCAGGACAGCCAGGTCATCCCCATCCCTGAGCCTGTCACAGCAGGAGCAGAGGACCAGACCCAGCTGGCTCCCTCTGTGCTACCCGAGGTTTAGGGGGCTCTGTACGGTCCCTTCCTGCTGGCCTGGGGACAAGGACAGAGCCAGGAGCCTGGCACGAGGCTGGCCTGGTTCTGACACCACCGCAGCCCAGCACCCCCAGCCCTCCCAGCACGACGGGACCGCAGCTGGGACTGCTGGAGGCGGCACAGGGGTACCGGGAGGGGCTCAGCAGGGTCCAGCCCTGGGACCCCGCTATCTGCTGGGCACACGCAGCCCTGGCGGCTCTGGCCCCGATAAGCGCGGGGTGTGGAGCACCGCCACAGCCGGGCCCTAGAGCAGCCACCGGGGATCCCGACGGTCCCATGGAGGGCTGCGAGCTCCCAGCCCTGCTCCCACCGCCATACCAGCGCCCTTCCCCCGCCCGCCGCCCCTCACCGCGGCCCCCGGGCACTCACAATGCACTCGCGGACCCTCTCGTGGAAGAGCTGCTCCCGCACGGCCAGCGCGTCCTGCTCCACAGGGGCCATACTGCGGCCAGCATGGCAGGGCCGGGCGGAGCTGCTGCGGGCGGGGGCAGTTCGGCAAGGCCGGTACCGCCACCCCGGTCCAGCCTCTCCGGTACCGCCGGGAATCGCCGCTCCGAGCCCGCCGGGTCCAGCCCAGCGCCGCCGCCGCTGGCCACGCCCCTCGCGGTGGCCACGCCCCCCGCGTCCCGTCCCCGCTACAGCGCATCCGCTCCCCCACGGCCTGAAAGGGCCCGCAAGCCCCGCCCCCTGCCGCCCATTGGCTGCGGGATGCTGAATGAGGCGAGGCTCATTGGCCGAAGTGCGGCGCGCCGCGCGCTGATTGGCTGAGCCCGCCCGCAGCTCCCACGGGCCCGTGACCCCAGCGCAGCCCCCCGGCATTAGGAGCAGGGATGGAGCAAATCCTGGGACACGGCTAATCCCGGGCGCGTTAATCCCGGTGAGCCGCGGGGGGCAGGGCTGGGCTCCCGAGCGCCTAGGGGCACCGGGCAGGGCACGGCCCTCCTTGGGGGGGATCACGGACAGGTCATGAAGGAGCCCAGCAGTACCCAGGGCGAGGTTCCCTACTGTGGAACCCAGGGATGTGGGGGTTTCATCCACCCCACCCCCCCAGGCAGCAGAGCAAGAAGGGCTGGGCAGCTCGGGTAGCAGCAGCACCATGCCAGCTGCCTCACTGGGCACAGACAATAGGGACAGTCTGTTCCCATGGGATGGGGCCAGGCGGCCCAGGCGCTGACACAGAGGGTTTGTATCCGACACAGTGTAGCTTCTCTTAAAGCCTTTTATTCACAGACACGGTACAGACACATGGAAAATCTGCATGACCACATCCGAGAGGGCAGCACAGCCCCTGGTCAACCCTACGGAGCCAAACCCCACGCACAGTGCACAAGGAAGCTCAAGTGTTTGAAGCAGACATTTCATGGACATGCGACAGTGACAGAAGGAACCCAGCGTTTAGTATTCCTCCCCTTCCTCCTCTCCTTCCCCTTCCACAGAATCCACCCCCACCTCCTCGTAATCCTTCTCCAGGGCAGCCATATCCTCACGGGCCTCCGAGAACTCGCCCTCCTCCATGCCCTCCCCCACGTACCAGTGCACAAACGCCCGCTTGGCGTACATCAGGTCAAACTTGTGGTCCAGCCTGGCCCAGGCCTCGGCGATGGCCGTGGTGTTGCTCAGCATGCACACGGCGCGCTGCACCTTGGCCAGGTCGCCCCCGGGCACCACCGTGGGAGGCTGGTAGTTGATGCCCACCTTGAAACCAGTGGGGCACCAGTCCACAAACTGGATGCTACGCTTGGTCTTGATGGTGGCGATGGCGGCGTTGACATCCTTGGGCACCACGTCCCCGCGGTACAGCAGGCAGCACGCCATGTACTTGCCATGGCGAGGGTCACACTTCACCATCTGGTTGGCCGGCTCAAAACAGGCGTTGGTGATCTCAGCCACCGAGAGCTGCTCGTGATAAGCCTTCTCAGCAGAGATAACCGGGGCGTAGGTGGCCAGAGGGAAGTGGATGCGGGGGTACGGCACCAGGTTGGTCTGGAATTCTGTCAGGTCGACATTCAGGGCTCCGTCAAAGCGCAGAGAGGCCGTGATGGACGACACAATCTGGCTGATGAGGCGGTTCAGGTTGGTGTAGGTGGGACGCTCGATGTCCAGGTTGCGGCGACAGATGTCGTAGATGGCCTCGTTGTCCACCATGAAGGCACAGTCGGAGTGCTCCAGGGTGGTGTGGGTGGTGAGGATGGAGTTGTAGGGCTCCACCACGGCCGTGGACACCTGCGGGGCCGGGTAGATGGAGAACTCCAGCTTGGACTTCTTGCCGTAGTCAACAGAGAGCCGCTCCATCAGCAGGGAGGTGAAGCCAGAGCCGGTGCCACCGCCAAAGCTGTGGAACACCAGGAAGCCCTGCAGCCCCGTGCATTGGTCAGCCTGCAAGGTGGGGAGAGAAAAACAAGACCAAACCGTCAGTAATTCTTAACTTCAGCTGCGTCTGACTTACCCAGGAAGATACAGCCTTACCCCAAGGATCTCAGACTTTTGGGGCACCTCTGCCTGGTTCCAGACACAGCACCCTGTGATTCAGCATGGCTTGCCCTCAGAAAAGGGATCCCTTCCTGCCCCCTCCCTTCAGCTGCTTCCTCCTATGACCCTCACAATCTGCTTCAGGGAAGGGGGAATCCACTAGAGATTGCCACAGCAAGAGTTAAATACTTGGCACAGCTGCTCATAAGCAGTTGGTCAAGCAGGATCAGAGTCCAGATCAAGGAGAAACCTCACATGACCTTGAAAAAGGGATGAAATAAGGTTTTCCCAGGGACAGAAATGACACAGAATCCCACAAGGCCCATTGCACCCTGGGACATGCCATGCTCGGGGTGCACATCCAGGCCTGCTGGCATTGCAGAGCTCAAAGTAAAAGGATTCAGGTCAAGGGGAGGGGAAGGGGCTGATCCTAATCACTGAGAGGATCCAGACCCCATAGGGAGCCAGGATGTGCTGCAGGCTGACACGACTCCCAACAAATCCATCCAGATCCCGGAGACACAACAGGGGTCATGCAGGTCCCACCAGGAAGGCAGGAAGTCTCTCCTGGAACATCCCCACCCTCTGCCCCAAAGTGCTGATGGGCTGACAAAAACCTGCCCAGGGACACCCAGAGCTTCCCTTTGTCCCCACATCCCCTGCAGGGATGGACCCACCCCATGAGACCCCCACAGGGACACTCACCAGCTTGCGGATGCGGTCGAGGACCAGGTCGATGATCTCCTTGCCGATGGTGTAGTGCCCGCGGGCGTAGTTGTTGGCCGCATCCTCCTTGCCCGTGATCAGCTGCTCGGGGTGGAAGAGCTGCCGGTACGTCCCGGTGCGCACCTCGTCTGCGGGGACAGCCCCGGGCCCCGTTAGCACCCGGCGCCCGCCGCCAGCGCCCGCCCCGCCGGCCGCCCCCCGCACGCCGCTCCCTCACCGATCACCGTGGGCTCCAGGTCCTACGAACACGGCCCGGGGCACGTGCTTGCCGGCGCCCGTCTCGCTGAAGAAGGTGTTGAAGGAGTCGTCCCCCCCGCCGATGGTCTTGTCGCTGGGCATCTGCCCGTCGGGCTGGATGCCGTGCTCCAGGCAGTACAGCTCCCAGCACGCATTGCCGATCTGCACGCCCGCTTGGCCCACGTGGATGGAGATGCACTCGCGCTGCGGGGGCACACACGGCACCGGCTCACCTCGTTTGTCCCCTCTCTGTCCCACCCCAGCACCCACCGGGTTGGGAAGGGTCTCTCCCCAAGGCTGGATGGGGTCAGATCCTGCCCAGATGCACCCGCTGTGCTCAGCTTTGGTGTTCCCATCCTGCTTCCCCTCCCCAGGAGCTGAGACCGTGCACCAGTTGTTACCCTTTACCCTACAGAGCCAGGAATTGGGGTTCCCAGCGTTATTGCTGGTCCTGACTATTCCCAGTCCCCTCCATCCTTGGCTTCCATGTAGACAGGGACATTTAATTCCCCTCTGCAGGTGGCTGTTTAATACCCTCCATTTTCAGTTTCCTATAATCAAGGGAACATCCATTTTCCCCATTGCAGTGTGTGCTCAGCTCTGAGGGTCCCATCCTGCCCCTCCCGGGAACTCTGACTCTGCTCTTTGGGCGATGAAGAAATATTACAATGGAGTTCAAGCTCAGCACCCCCAAACCCCAATTGTGCCCTACTGCCACCCCAACTAATGGCTGAGCTTCTCTAGGGTCACTCAGGACCCGAGGAGGGAGGTGTGGGGTGACAGCCGCGTTTGGGCAGCGCTCTGGGGGTCCCGCCACCCCGCAGCCGCCACCATCTGCTCCCAAATGGCGCCCAGGGAGGACATTTTCCAGCCGGGCAGCCTGGGTAGGGCGAGGTCGGCAGGAGGAGGAGGAGGAAGAGGAAGCTCAGCGCAGCAGCAGCAGGGCCGAGACTGCAGCAGCTGACCCGAAACCGCGGGGATGGGCGGATGGCGTCACCCCCGGGGGGTCGCGCACATTCCCGGCCGCTCCCTGCCCCGCGCCACCTGCTCCGCGCGTTCCTCTCCGCCGGGGCGGGGGGAGCCCGGGGTTTGGGGGAGATTTGGAGCGGAGGGTGACCCGCATTATCCCCCCAGGAATTATGGAGCGTGATCAGCCTCACGGCCTCGGGTGGGCACAAAATCGGGAACCTCGTGCTCCAGGGAGGGGTGAGGTTGGGGGGAGCCCAGGGCTGGATTGAGGGGGGGCTCGGGGTTTGATTTAAGGGGGGAAGGGTGAGCATGCGGGAGGGGCGGGGCTGTGCCCCAGGCGAGGGGCGGGGCTATGACCCCGCCGCGCGCCTTCCCGCGCGCGGGAACGGTAACGGTCGGGCTGGCCCCGCCCCCACCGGTGGGCTACCGGAGACCACGTGCGACCACCCCGGGAATGCTGCGAGCCTTTCCAAGGGTGCTCCCTTCATCAAAGACCTCACCCTCCATCTCTGCTCAACACCCTCAGCCCTTGTTTTACCCACCCACGGCTCCCACCGTATCCCCCATCCCCTCCCAACTTTCCGACTTGATCCCCCCTACCCTTACACCCCTCACCCCTATTTCCCGTCCCCCGAAATCTCCCCCTCGCCATTCCTTCCCCCTCCTCTCCTACGCACCCATTTTCCCCCAATCCCCCGCACCCTCCGGATCCAGCCCTTCTCCTCCTTTACCCGGCCATGCCCTGGGCCCGTCCTCCCCCCCCGCGCCATTTCTGCAGCCCCCTCCCCTCACCATGGCTGCGGCTTGGTTACTCGTCCCGACAAGCAAGGAATCGACGCAAGTACCAACTACCGCCGCCCCCGGGCGTCCCCCTATATACCGGCCCGGGGGGCGGGCCGAGCGCCCCCGCCCCGCGCTCCTATTGGTCACAGCGCCTGTCTATCAGCGCGCTCGCACCGCGGATTGGCTGAGGCGTGTGGCGTGCTCCGCCTCCTCCGCCCTCCGTGCTGCGGGGCTTGGAGGGGGGGGAAGGGACGGGGACCCTCCCGCCGCGGGGTGCAGCCCCCTCCCCCCCTCCCCGGCATGCGGAACCCCCCCATTACTCGGAGTGCGGGGTACAGGAGGGGGTCTGACCTCCCTGCGGTTCTCTGCCCCACCGGGAATGCGTTTGTCGCGTAGGATGGGGGGGGGGGCACAGCCGTTCCCGCCCGCCGCCCCTCCCGCCCGGTGCGGCTCCGCTGCGGAGGAAAACTGCGACATGGGGGGGGGGCGGCGGCACGTGCGCCGCGCCCGGTGTCGTCCTCCGCCGTCCCCGGGTTGTTAATCGGCTTCTCCGGACGGACCCCCCCGGCTCCATCTGCACCTCTCGGCCCCCCCCACCCCGCTCCGGCTTATTTGCACCCCGGGGGTCCCTCCCAGACCATCTGCACCTCCCTCCCCTCCCAGCACCCCCCAAGTCCATCTGTACCCCCCCAGCCCCTCCCAGCCCATCTGGATCCCACTGCCATGGGGGGGTCCGGGCTCCCCTTGCGGGGTTCGCGCACTGGCGGGGCTGACCCCGCTTTTCAGGGTGGGGTTTGCCTCAGCCATGTCCGCAGCACTGCGGGACCACCGTGCTGGGGTCCCACTGTGCCCCCCAAGGTGGAGCAGCTCCCTGTGAGCGCACCGGGTGGAACCAAGCTGGGTAAGGGGGGGGGGCGGCCATCCCCACCCCCCATCTAATCCCCGGAGCTATTTGCACCCAATAATCCGCCTTCCTGTTTTGCCAAGAGCTTTGCGGAAAACCCAGCGGCCCCTTCGGCACAGCACACGCTGTTGGGGGGCGGGGAGGGCTCCCCTTGTCCGCATCCTCTCCCATCCCCACCGAAGCCACCCCAGTGCGGGGTCACCGGGGTGAACGCTGAGCCCAGCCCGGGGCTGGCGGGGCTGGCGCGGCAGCATCCGCCGCAGCTGCACTGCAGCGGTGACGTGGCTCCCCGCCATTTGCCTCGCCGGCCGCATGGCCGCTCCCGGTCCCGCCGTTCCTACCGGGAAAGAACGGGTTTCTCCCCACCCCTCTCAATCCGCCCGCTGCAGGTTCACACCCCGATATCAGTGTGGGGGTCTCGGATGGCACTCGGGGGTCAGCTGGGGGTGGAAGAGCTGCTGCTTGTTCTGTTCGTTGGTGTTTATGGAATGGGTGTTCCTTTTGGGGGGGGTTGTTACACCCCTTCCTCCCCCTCCCCAGATTCCCTTCGCATCACATCACCCCTGGAATGGTGTTTTGGGTCGCTCAAAGAATCGCCGGCAAAAGAAGATTTAATGTTACAGTGAAAGTGCGACAAAAAAAATTCACTTCCTTCTGTGACTCACTCAGTAGTGAAACCAGACAGAGGAGAGTGGGGCTAAAATTTAAAATCGATCTATGTAAAAGTAAAATTGGGCAAAAATGACCTAAAGGGAGGCTGGGGATGGGAAAAGAATGATAAGGATAAAATGTAATAATAATTGTGATGTACATGTAATATGTAAAATGTAAATGTAATATGTATAATGTAAAATGTAATAATAATTGAGATCCTCCCTCTGAGTCAGAAGAGGCAGAGTGGGCTCCCTACCCCATTGTCAAACAGAGCCCTGGGCTTGACCAACAGTTTAAGCCTAAAGGTTTAAAAGCACTTAATCCAGATCTTAATTTAAATAATTTACTAACAGGTTCATATAGAATTTACTATAGGCACAACAGTAACACACAGGCCTATTTTATTTTTGAATATAAAGTGCTGAAGGATCTGAGAGCAACATTCCTATAGAGTATTTACCTTTGCACACACACATACCTGAAGAGCGTGTACACGTGTAAATACCTGTAAAAAATCCACCTCGAGTTCACTATTGACATCAGTGCCTTTGTGTCTTCTCAACAGGCCAAGGGTTGAGCCCCAAGTTCTGGGGGATCAGCCCAAGCTCTGTTGTTCCTCCTCTGAGAATCCCAAACTTGTGAGTTCCCCATCCCTGAGAGTTGTCCTGCCTGCTCTGGTCCTGTTGAACTCAGGGGTCTCACTCAGAACCTGCTGGTCATAACATTGCAAATGTTGGGCTTTTTTAGTCATCCTAATTTCCTATCCTGGCTACAATTTGGATCTTTCCATTGAAAGTTCCATAACAAACATGTTATCGCACTTGGGTTGCTCTTCAGAAAAAAAATTAATTCCCAAGGCTGTTCCTTAAAATCAAGGAGTTTGGCAACACAAAGTTCGTGGGAGACAACAGTGTTGCTGATGAACTCGAGCAGCTTGGCCCTGGTCCTGCTCATCAAGTCCCAGCCTGAGCTCAGAGTGCACAAGAGGGAGGGGTGCACTACACAAATGAGGGTCCCAGGGGTCCCCCCCGCCAGCTGCAGCACCTGCTCGAGTTTCACTCTGTGTTCAACTTCCCCTTCATTATTTATCCCTGCGTGGAGCCCTGAGGGACAGGGTAAAGGACAGGAAAGGGAGGGTAAAGGACAGGAAAGGGAGGGTAAAGAGGCTCCCCCCATTCATTTCTACATTTCCCCCACCCCTCCAGAGACTGGGACAAATGGGGCTGACTCCTCATCCCTGAAGGAGCCAGAGGAAATTAAGGACATTGTGGTTGGTGTTGGGGGAACCTCGAGTATCCCCAGACACTGAGATGGATGAAGGGAACCCTCTCATCCCCAGCACTCCCACCTGTGGGAATGGGCACAGAACATCCCCTTCCCACCCCCAGGGCAATGCAGCCCCTCCCCTGCCCAGGAAGAGGAGGGAGCAGAGTTACCAAAGATTTCTGTCAAACAGGGAGGGGCTTCAGGGATCTCCAGCTCACTCAGAGGAGTTAAGGCCCGCAATGTGCTCATGTGGGGCTCACTTGATTCCTGGTACTAAGAAAACTCAACCCTCTCCACTTCCTTGGGGTGGGGGCACAACACCAAGCCCAGCAGGATGAGGAACGAGCTTGGGTCTGGGAGAAGCAGTTTGGGGGGGTCTGTGGGGTGCTGAGCTCACCACAACCCCCTGGACACACTCAGGGACAGGATGGAGATCCTGGGTACAGACAGGGACTGCAGGGCCGTGTCATGTGCTGGTGGGGACAGCGTCAAAGCCAGGCAGGGACATTGCCACAGCGAGTGAAGACACCAGAGCCAGGGTAAGACAGGGAATGCTTTTTATTCAGACCCACAGGAGAGGACGGGTGAGTCCGTCACAGACTTTTCCATTGAAGCACAGACCATTGACAGGACAGACCACACTGCTACAGACCCCGCAGGGCCTTCAACTAGTTTATGTTCCCTGTTCGAGCAGCACCCTTGTGAGTTTAGTATTCCTCCCCTTCCTCCTCTCCTTCCCCTTCCACAGAATCCACCCCCACCTCCTCGTAATCCTTCTCCAGGGCAGCCATATCCTCACGGGCCTCCGAGAACTCGCCCTCCTCCATGCCCTCCCCCACGTACCAGTGCACAAACGCCCGCTTGGCGTACATCAGGTCAAACTTGTGGTCCAGCCTGGCCCAGGCCTCGGCGATGGCCGTGGTGTTGCTCAGCATGCACACAGCGCGCTGCACCTTGGCCAGGTCGCCCCCGGGCACCACCGTGGGAGGCTGGTAGTTGATGCCCACCTTGAAACCAGTGGGGCACCAGTCCACAAACTGGATGGTGCGCTTGGTCTTGATGGTGGCGATGGCGGCGTTGACATCCTTGGGCACCACGTCCCCGCGGTACAGCAGGCAGCACGCCATGTACTTGCCATGGCGAGGGTCACACTTCACCATCTGGTTGGCCGGCTCGAAGCAGGCATTGGTGATCTCAGCCACCGAGAGCTGCTCGTGATAAGCCTTCTCAGCAGAGATAACCGGGGCGTAGGTGGCCAGAGGGAAGTGGATGCGGGGGTACGGCACCAGGTTGGTCTGGAATTCTGTCAGGTCGACATTCAGGGCTCCGTCAAAGCGCAGAGAGGCCGTGATGGACGACACAATCTGGCCTATCAACCTGTTGAGGTTGGTGTAGGTGGGACGCTCGATGTCCAGGTTGCGGCGACAGATGTCGTAGATGGCCTCGTTGTCCACCATGAAGGCACAGTCAGAGTGCTCCAGGGTGGTGTGGGTGGTCAGGATGGAGTTGTAGGGCTCCACCACGGCCGTGGACACCTGCGGGGCCGGGTAGATGGAGAACTCCAGCTTGGACTTCTTGCCGTAGTCGACAGAGAGCCGCTCCATCAGCAGGGAGGTGAAGCCAGAGCCGGTGCCACCGCCAAAGCTGTGGAACACCAGGAAGCCCTGCAGCCCTGTGCATTGGTCAGCCTGCCGGGAGAGACAAGGTGGGGAGGCATGTTTACTCCAGGCAGCAGAAGTTACTCCTTCCTCTCTGTGGCCTCACAAGAATATTTGGGGGCTTTCCAGCAGCAGAGCCAGAGTCAGCAGGATGGAGGACAGGGTTGCACTGACTCCATTTGTTACCCACTGACTCATGGTGAATCACCCGGGGAAGCCGCTTGGCCTCTGGGGTGAGACAGTGGCCAGGGGCACCTCCAAGTGCAGAATTGCCACCGGCTCAGCAGTAAAATAGGGACAAGTTTGACCGCCGGGGACGGTCACAGCCACATGACTCTGGGAGGGACCGGCTCGGGGCTGCTCGTCCCCAGCACACGCAGCTGGACTCGGCCACGTCAGGAGCCAAGTGGGAACAAAGAAGGAATTGCCGAGCTCAGCACCGGCGGCGCCCGGGGGCTGCGGCGCTGTGGAGCGGCTCCAGCTCCAGCTGCGCCGCGTCCCGCTGCCGGCCAATGGCAGCCACTGCACAACAGGATTAACATTAATTAATAAATTAAATCTAAACCCAACCCAGCGAGTCTGGAGGGGAGAGCGAGAGAGAATGGAGGCTTTGTCCTCGCTCGCCACCTGCGCCCCCCATGCCCCTACCAGCTTGCGGATGCGGTCGAGCACCAGGTCGATGATCTCCTTGCCGATGGTGTAGTGCCCGCGGGCGTAGTTGTTGGCCGCATCCTCCTTGCCCGTGATCAGCTGCTCGGGGTGGAAGAGCTGCCGGTACGTCCCGGTGCGCACCTCGTCTGCGGGGACAGCCCCGGGCCCCGTTAGCACCCGGCGCCCGCCGCCAGCGCCCGCCCCGCCGGCCGCCCCCCGCACGCCGCTCCCTCACCGATCACCGTGGGCTCCAGGTCCACGAACACGGCCCGGGGCACGTGCTTGCCGGCGCCCGTCTCGCTGAAGAAGGTGTTGAAGGAGTCGTCCCCCCCGCCGATGGTCTTGTCGCTGGGCATCTGCCCGTCGGGCTGGATGCCGTGCTCCAGGCAGTACAGCTCCCAGCACGCATTGCCGATCTGCACGCCCGCTTGGCCCACGTGGATGGAGATGCACTCGCGCTGCGGGGGCACACACGGCATCGGGTCACCCCTTTTTGTCCCCCTCCCCAGCTGTGGCACCAGCCCAGCGCTGTCTCGGCTGAGCTGGGAAGGGCCCCTCCCCACAGCTGGATCCTGCCCGGACACACCCATTGTTCTGGAGGTGCACCCAGCGCAGGGGGTCCCATCCTGGGGTGTCACCATCACCCCTGGCACCCTGCCTGTGGGGCATGGGGAGCTCAGCACTTGTGGCTCATCCTGCCCTGAGCGATTTGGGCTGTGCCCAGGGTGAGACAGGGAGCCCCGGGGTTCCCATCCTGCCCCACCCTGCCCCGGTGAGACCCAGCAAAGCCCCAGGGTGGCTCAGCACCGGCCACTCCTCCTGCCCACCCCAGTCCCAGTCGAGGCAGTGCCACGCCCAGTGCGGGACTGGAGGGGTCCCATCCTGCCGTGCTCAGCACTGGGGGTCCCATTCCGCCCAGCCCACCCCACACCGGGGACATTTTCTGCCTCCTTAAACCGGGGCCACGCCCAGCGCAGGCTGAGGGTTCAGCACCGCGGCGGGGGGGGGGAAACGGGGTCTGTCCTGCCCGGTTTAACGGGAGCCACGCCCAGGGACGGACGGTGGCTCGGTACCGTAAGATGGGGGGCGCGATCCTGCCCCCCTTTCAACCGGTGCCACGCCCAGTACGGGCTTAGCTCCGGGGACCCATCCTGCCCGGTTTAACGGGAGCCACGCCTGGTTCGGGCTCGGGGTTCGGTCCCGGGGAGCCATCCTGTCCGGTTTAACCATAGCCACGCCAGACCGGAGCTCAGTACTGCCTTTCAGGGTCTCATCCTGCCCGGTTTAACGGGAGCCACGCCCGGTGCAGGCTCGGGGCTCGGTCCCGGGGGGTCTCATCCTGCCCGGTTTAATCGGAACCACGCCCGGTGCGGTACCGTGGATCAGCGCCAGGGATCCATCGTGGCCGGTTTAACGGGAGCCACGCCCTATGGAAGCTCCGTGATGAGTCCCGGGGGGGTGGGGGGGGTCTCATCCTGCCGGGTTTAACGGGAGCCACACCCTATGGAAGCTTAGCGCTAAGTCCTGGGGGTCCCGTCCTGCCCGGTTTAACGGGAGCCACGCCCGCTGCGGGCTCGGGGGGGAGCAGAAATCCCCTTCCAGACCCATTTAACCGGAGATACGCTCGGGGCTGCGTCCCGGGCGGCGCATTTTACTCGGTGTAACGGGAGCCACGCCCGGTGCGGGAGGAGTCCCGGCGCCGACGGCTCATCCCGGGATGGGGGGGGCGGCAAATCCTCGGGAATGGAGATCAGGGGGGTTGGAGACCAGAGACAACGGCGAGAGGGGGGCCGGGGTGGCGGGGGATGAAAAGCGGAGACTGCGATGGGAGGGTGGGGATTGGAACCGGGGAAAACCGCGGATGCGGGGGTGGGAGGGGTGAGGCCGGCGGGAATGCGGGACAAGGGAACCGAGGGAACAGGGATTGTGGGAATAGGGACAAGCGCGGTCCCGACCCCTCCCCGCACCCCCTCACCATGGCGGCGGTCGGTCCGGGGCGGTCTCACAGCCCGACGCTGAGGCGGTCGATGTAAGAGGCGCGGCGGAGCGCGGGGCTCGGTGCGAGCCTTTATAGCGGCGGCGGGGCGGGGCGAAGCGGGGCGGGCGGCGGGGCCGGGGGGAGCGGCGGGGCCGGCGGCGGCGGAGGCCATTGGTGGCCCGGAATGAGGTAATGCCCCCCCGCAGCCGCAGACAAAGGCCGGGCGGTGCGGGACGGGGGGGGGGCCCGGGGGCTGCGGCGGCCACGGCCCGGCCCCGCCGCTGGCTCCCGCCCGCCGCCGGAGGGGCCCCGGCTGTGTCCTTGGCACCGTCCCTGCCACGCCCCGGTCCCCGGTCTTGGCTGAGCCAGCGGTCACGCTCGGGTCCTCATCCCACGGTCCCCATCCCCCCACGGCCCCCTTCCCCCCAAATCCCACCGTTCTTCCCGTTCTTCCACGGCCCGGGATGAGTCTCTCGGTCCCGGGGCTCCCGTTACACCGAGCCCCGTTCCCCATCCCCGGTGATGCCGCCCTCCCCCTTGTCCGGCCGCTGCCCGAGCTCCCGGTTATCCCCGGGCACACCCCGATCCCTGTCCCCAGCCATCCCCTTGTTCCCATCCCTTGTCACACTCAGCGTTCCCAGCCAGCCACGCCCTGGTCCCCATCCTCAGGGACACCGCTCTGGCCAAGCCCCTGTCCCCATCCCCAGCCACGCTGTCCCCATCCCTGGCCGTGCCACAGCGCCCTGGTTCTCAGCCACGTCCCTGCCGTGGCCCTGTGCCTGTCCCGGCCCTTTCCCGGCCGTGCCCAGCCCTTCCAGTGCCTCTTTGTCTGCTCGGGCAGTGGGAACCAGCGCTGCGGGGCCCAGGCGCGGGGACAAAGACTCATCCCCCCGGGCAGCTGAGGACGAGCAGGGCCGGGGCGGGGGGGGTGAGGGACAGCGGGAGGACACAGGGGACAAAAAACCCCCCCGGGAAGTTTTGGGCTGAGGGCTCGGACCGAGCAGCAGCTGCTGTGTGGCAGCTGGTGGTTGTGACACAGCTGGGACACTGGGACACGCGTCCCCTGGCCACCCCTCCATCTGCTGCAGCCCCTGCACAGCCCCCCCGAGCCAGCAGCCCCACAGCCCTTGAGTTTCCCACTCCTGGGGGGGCTCCCCCCTCCTGTTTGTTTTTGCAAAGCCCATGAGTTTTGGGGGGGTTGGGATCCCCAAGCCAGGAGGTTCTGGGGGGCTCCATCCCTGCAAGGGAGTGACCCCACACACGTGCACGGCCCCAGCTGCTGCAGGTGGAACTGCCAGGATGTACCCCCCTGCTGAGAAATCCCTTTTTTCCCTGGTGTTTCCCACATTATGCAGATTTCTGGGCAGATCTGAGGTTCCCATGTCCCTGCTGCCAAACCTCTGTCCCCACCACTGTCCCCATGTCCTGTGTCCCCACTGCCAGCCCCACGCCCCTGCTGGTGCCCTGGTTTTGGGGTGCTGCTGGGGCTGCAGAGCTGCAGACAAAGAGGGGCTGGGATTTGGGCATCGCCCACCAGAACAAAGGACTGGGTAACCCTGGCTTTGCTAAGTAGAGAAAAACCAGATTTATCACCCACCAGGCTGGTCCCCATGGCAAATTGGTGTTTTGGGGGCACCCTGACCCCAAAGCAGCTCAGCCCCCTGCCGTGACCCCACTGTGGGTCCATCGCTGTATGGGAAACACCTTCTGCCTTTGTCCCCCTACAGTCCCCAGTGTGGAGCCTGTCAGGGTGTCCCCATTGTGTCCCCAAGGCTGGGGGGTTTGGGGGCTCACAGCAGCCCCCTGACTCAGGGACCCCTCCCCAAACTAAGGACGCTCCACACCCATCCTATTGCCCTGAGCTTTGAGCAGGGGGTGCCTCATAGGGCAGGGGGTGGCTCAGCCCCGGTGGGTGATGTGGGGTGCAGGGTGAGGGGGGGGCACTGGGTGCTGCAGTCCCAGGGGTGCCCCCCCAGCCCCCTCCCATCCCCTTGGCTATGGACGAGCACCGACTGCTGCCAGGCAACCGGTGGGGTTGCTAGGAGACCGGTTGCTAGGAGACGGGCTGGGACCCCCCCCCCCTCCACATCCCCCATCCCCATCATCCATCCCAGGGCCTGCAGGGGGGGGTTGGAGGCAGGGCAGGCTGGGTTTGATCCCTGCCAGGCCTTATTGTCAGCACCCCTGGGACCCCCAGTGCCTTCCCCGCTCAGCTGTGGGTAAGGCGCCATCCTTGGGACCCCCAGTGCCTGTCCCCAAGGGTGGGGCACCACCCTTGGGACCCCCAGTGCCTCACCTTGCTCAGCTGTGGGTGAGGCACCACCCCTGGGACCCCCAGGGCCTCACCCTGCTGGGCTGTGGGTGAGGCACCACCCTTGGGACCACCACTGCCTCACCCCACTGGGCTGTGGGTGAAACACCACCCCTGGGACCCCCAGTGCCTCACCCCGCTGGGCTGTGGGTGAAACACCACCCTTGGGACCCCCAGTGCCTGTCCCCAAGGGTGGGGCACCACCCTTGGGACCCCCACTGCCTCGCCCCGCTCAGCTGAGGCACCATCCTTGGGACCCCCAGTGCCTCACCCCACTTGGCTGTGGGTGGGGCACCATCCTTAGGACCCCCAGTGCCTGTCTCCAAGGGTAGGGCACCACCCTTGGGACTCCCACTGCCTCACCCCACTGGGCTGTGGGTGAAACACCACCCTTGGGACCCCCAGTGCCTGCCCCCGCTGGGCTGTGGGTGAGGCACCATCCTTGGGACCCCCAGTGCCTCACCCTGCCTGGCTGTGGGTGAAACACCACCCTTGGGACCCCCAGTGCCTGCCCCTAAGGGTGGGGCACCACCCTTGGGACCCCCAGTGCCTCACCCCGCTGGGCTGTGGGTGAGGCACCACCCCTGGGACCCCCACTGCCTCACCCCGAGGGTGGGGCACCTTTTGCAGGTCCCCCAGTGATGCCTGATCACTCTGCTGTGCCAAGGTGGGGGCACACAGAGTCTGGGGTCCCCCAATTCCCACCACACTGCACCTTGCCATGAAGGTCACCGGCTTTGTGGCCCCCCAATATCCAGCCTGGGGAATGCAGGGGGGGTCTGGCACAGCTCCCAGCCTCCCCACCTCCCGCACTTCCCATTCGTCCGTGCTCTGTTGACTGTTGGTAGCAACGCGGTGCTCCTGGTGACGGTTGCTGTCCTCCCCCAGCCGTGTCCATCCCCTTGTCCCCCCAGGTCTGGGGCAGACCCTGGACCCCCCCCGGGGTCCCCCCTGTCTGCTCAGAGTCCCCACGGCTGCCCCGACCCGGGCTGGGTGACTCGGGGCTCCCGGAGCTGGCATCTCATCCAGCGTGGGTTGATTTCCTGGCTGCTGGACTCCTGCCCGTGGCACAGCCGAGATTCCCATCCTCCTCCAGTCTGGGCCTTTTTAGGGATCCCAAACTTGGTGACCTCGAACCCGACGACTGGGACACGCCATCCCCAGGGACCGAGGGGTCTCAACCCCATCAGGGGCTGTCGTGGCTCAGGGCTGACATCCCAGACAGAGGCTGCTGCTATTTTTAGCTGTTTTTCCCTCAGAACCCAGCTCTGTCTGTCTGTCTGTCCATCCGCTGCCACCATCGATGTGACAGATCCATTCAGATGGAGAGACAGGGCAGCTCGGGGCGGGGGGCGGCCGCTCCTGTCCGGGGGTGCCGGATGAGGCCGCGGTGTGGTTGGAGGGGGCCCTGGGGGGCTGGACCCACCGAGGGGTGGCACCCAGCCCTGCCCGCGCCCCCACCCGCAGGGCAGAGGGAAAACCCCTCCAAGAGCAGCGCTGGGGGCAGCGAGTGACCGCATTCCCCGTGGGAGGAAGCAGGGAGGTGTCACCGGTGTCCCCCCGGCCTGGGTGTCCCGGTGCCCCCTCCCGCCACCCCGCAACCCCTCCCGGCTCTGCGAGAACCGCAACAAAAGGGAGACTCGGCCCCGGGAGGTGGGGGGGACTGCGGGGGGCAGGGGAAAGTGCGGGGGAGCAGCCGAGGGGTGCGGGCGCGCTGCCCGTGGGGAGGGGGCTGCGGCACCGCCTGCGTGCGGGGCGGTTCCGCAATGCGGCAAAGCCGGGAATAAAGGAGCGGGGCGGCGGAGGGGTGGGGGTGAGGTGGGAGAGACCCTGCTGGAGGAGGGGTCCGCCCTCGGTCCGGCCCCCCTAAAGCATCCCCTGACCCCCGGAATCGGCGTGGTGGGGTCTCGGAGGGCTCCGGGGCTATGGGGGGCTCAGGAGTTTGTGTTGCTGGGACAACGCCCCCCCCCGCCGGCCCTGGGCGTGTGCCAGCCCCGAGGATGTGCCCAGGGAGTGGGGAAACACCGGAGCGCTCAGGGAGGGGAGGGACGCTGAGGTGACCGCGGTGTGAGGGGACACAGAGTGCGCAGGAAGTGGGGGGGACACGGGGGTACCCAGGGAGGGGAGCCACGCTGAGGTGCCCGGGGTGTGAGGGGATTTGCGGCTGCCCAGGGATTGGCAGGACATGGTGCCCGGGGAGTTTGGGGTCTGTAATTCTGCCTCGGGGCCGACCCCAATATCCCCGTGCTGTCCCAAATCCCTCTCCGGCCTTTAGAACGCGACTCCCACCCCGCTTCCAACCAACCCAGAGCGGGGGAGGCGGGGTGGGACAGGGCACTGCACCCCGGGGGTGGGCGTGGGGTGCTCCCCCGGCCCCGTCCGTCCTGCCCCACAGGAACGGCCCCACGTGGGTTCCCCCGGGGAGCAGCCCCGGGGCTGGCAAGGAGCAGGGCGGCGGCGGGCACAGGAGCCGGCGCGACGGGAGCCCGCGGGGCTTCCCACGGGAACGGGACCGGGATGGGGACGGGGGCGCGGAGAGGGATTACCGGATCCCCGAGGCCTCCAGCCCAGGCGGGGCCGAGGAGCTCCCGGGGCAGATGCAGCACCTGAGGCTGCGGCCGGGGGCTTCAGGGACCCATCCTGCCCCCGACTGAGCCCCCCGCCCCGATACCGCGAAGCCCCCCGCCTCTAAAGACTCCCGTAAAGCCCCCTCACCCCGATGTTCCCCCTGCCCCGCTGCCCCAAATGCTCTCCGACCCCCCCAATCCCCCCCTGTCTGCCCGCCCAGCCCCCCCTCCCAACCCTCGGGACCCCCAAGCCCTCCGCCCCTCTGTCCCTGCCTCTTTCCCCGCCTTTAGCCACGCCCATTCCCCAAAAGACCACGCCCCCTCCCCGCCCCCTCCCGGCCTCCCGCCCACCACATTCCGCTCCGCTGACGTCACCGCCCACTACCCTCGCCAACTTTCGAACCGACCAATCAGAATCGAGGCGGGGCGGGGAGGGCGTGTCCAGAGCGCCGCGTGGCCCGGAGGGGCGGAGCAAAGCCGTGCTGGCTCCTCCCCTTTTCCCGCCCCCTCGTCCCGCCCCTGGGGTATATCTGGGGGGCTCTACGGGGCGACCCCCGCCTCCCTCCTCGACGGCTTCGTAACGGTTCGGACAGCGAGCGGCCATGGTGAGGGCTGGGGGCGTGGGGGGCTCATCAGGGGGCACCGAGTGGGGTGGGACCCCCTGGGAGTGCGGGACCCCCCCGGAGCAGCGCGGGGGGGCTGAGATGCGGACGCGTACCGGGTCCCCCCCATGTCCCCAGCAGCACGTGGGGTTGTGGTCTGGAGGGGTTGGGAGCTCCTCAAGTTTTCAGGACGCTCCGTGGAGCTGCGGAGTTCTTGTTCGTCCCGGGCAGGACTTGAGGTGGGGGTGCGTGTGTCCCCCAGAACCGGGGACTTCCCCAGCCGGGGGTCGCTGCCCGGGGAGCTTCCACCGATCCCCCGGGCTCCCCGGGCTCTGCGTGTCCAGGGCTCCCTCGTAGGTACTAAATACGTCCCCTCATCATCCCTCGGGAGGGGAATCGGCCTGGAGGGGGTTGGGGACACCCCCCGTGCCGCCCCCTCCCGGCTCGGTTCGCCGGGACACGCGTGGGAATGAGTCACGGATCCCAGCGTGGCCCGGGCACAACCGGGAGCGGCTGCCATGAGGAAAAGTCCTCCCGGTCACCGGAGTTTGCTCTCGTCCCGGGTGGAGCTGGCTGCCAGCCGGGCGCTCACAGCCGCGGTTCAGGGCTGCGGCGGGACCGGGACAGCCCCGGGAATTGTGCAAGGGCTGGTGGAGAGGAAAGTGGCTCCACATTCCGTGAGGTCCGGGGCTGACCATGAAGTGGAAGCTGTGAGCGGCCCGATGGGGAAGGGGCTGAAGTGTCCCTGTCGCTGTGGGATCTGTGGGAGGTGGGGACCTGGAATAACCCTGGGGGACCCCAATTCTCGGCCCGCTGGAGGTGGTGTGACATGAATGGCACCAACCTGTGCGGGTTTCAACCTCCCTGGGGGGCCAGGATGGGACCCCCAGAGCTGAGCACGCGCTGTCTCCCGGCACCCCCAGGGCTGTGCACGCTTTAGCCCCGGTGTGGGGGGCCCTCCGCAGCTCCTGGAGTTTGGGGTGATGCTGGGTCAGCCCTGAGCGATCCAGGGCACAACCGGGGTTTGGGGGGCTGATCCTGTGCCCACCGCGTTATCGCTCTGTCCCTCAAAGGAGGGGCAGGATGGGATCCCTAGAACTGAAAACTCCCTGCAATGAGTCTGGGCAGGATCTGACCCCATCCAGCCTTGGGCAGAGACCCTTCCCAGCCCGGTGGGTGCTGGGGTGGGACAGAGAGGGGACAAACGAGGTGAGCCGGTGCCGTGTGTGCCCCCGCAGCGCGAGTGCATCTCCATCCACGTGGGCCAAGCGGGCGTGCAGATCGGCAATGCGTGCTGGGAGCTGTACTGCCTGGAGCACGGCATCCAGCCCGACGGGCAGATGCCCAGCGACAAGACCATCGGCGGGGGGGACGACTCCTTCAACACCTTCTTCAGCGAGACGGGCGCCGGCAAGCACGTGCCCCGGGCCGTGTTCGTGGACCTGGAGCCCACGGTGATCGGTGAGGGAGCGGCGTGCGGGGGGCGGCCGGCGGGGCGGGCGCTGGCGGCGGGCGCCGGGTGCTAACGGGGCCCGGGGCTGTCCCCGCAGACGAGGTGCGCACCGGGACGTACCGGCAGCTCTTCCACCCCGAGCAGCTGATCACGGGCAAGGAGGATGCGGCCAACAACTACGCCCGCGGGCACTACACCATCGGCAAGGAGATCATCGACCTGGTGCTCGACCGCATCCGCAAGCTGGTGAGTGTCCCTGTGGGGGTCTCATGGGGTGGGTCCATCCCTGCGGGGGATGTGGGGACAAAGGGAAGCTCTGGGTGTTCCTGGGCAGGTTTTTGTCAGCCCATCAGCACTTTGGGGCAGAGGGTGGGGCTGTCCTAAGAGGGACCTGCTACCCTTGCTAAACCTTGCCAAGGGGAGGAGGGTGGGAAGCCCCACGGCCAGGACAGATGGTTTGGCTGCTGGTGCAGCACTGGTTTGACTGGTGCGGCTGCCCAAGCCCTTTGAACCTCTGGTTCCCACGCTGGGGCTGGCGCCGGGGTGGCCGGACCTGCTGCGCCACCGGCTCTGCTTGGGGAGCTCCTGGCACATCAAAGGCTGAGCTGGCTGCCCATGGGCTCTTGTGGGATGAGATCCTGCTGCACCCTCTTGGAAAAAGAGAAGGTGAAGCCATGGTTGACTTATTCCAGAGCCTGCTGGGGTATCCACCATGAGGCAGTGTCCAACATGTAAGGTCAGGGCCACCTTGTTCCCCACCATGGTGGTACTGGAATGATTCCCATGTTCACCATGTGGTGCTGGAACACCCTATTAATGTCCTCATGTGGCCACAGAGAGGAGCAACTTCTGCTGCCTGGATTAAACGTGTCCCTTCTTGTCTCTACTGAGTGTCCCCAAATCCCTGCAGGGAGAGGTCCCATCCCTGGACCTGGTCCTACTGAATCACAGGGCCTGGGATCCTGGGACAAATATTTGCCATTCTGTGAGGAATATTTGCCTTCCTGGGCAGATTCAAGTCAGACGCAGCTGAAGTTCAGAATTACTGACGGTTTGGTCTTGTTTTTCTCTCCCCACCTTGCAGGCTGACCAATGCACAGGGCTGCAGGGCTTCCTGGTGTTCCACAGCTTTGGCGGTGGCACCGGCTCTGGCTTCACCTCCCTGCTGATGGAGCGGCTCTCTGTCGACTACGGCAAGAAGTCCAAGCTGGAGTTCTCCATCTACCCGGCCCCACAGGTGTCCACGGCCGTGGTGGAGCCCTACAACTCCATCCTCACCACCCACACCACCCTGGAGCACTCCGACTGTGCCTTCATGGTGGACAACGAGGCCATCTACGACATCTGCCGCCGCAACCTGGACATCGAGCGTCCCACCTACACCAACCTGAACCGCCTCATCAGCCAGATTGTGTCGTCCATCACGGCCTCTCTGCGCTTTGACGGAGCCCTGAATGTCGACCTGACAGAATTCCAGACCAACCTGGTGCCGTACCCCCGCATCCACTTCCCTCTGGCCACCTACGCCCCGGTTATCTCTGCTGAGAAGGCTTATCACGAGCAGCTGACCGTGGCCGAGATCACCAACGCCTGCTTCGAGCCGGCCAACCAGATGGTGAAGTGTGACCCTCGCCATGGCAAGTACATGGCGTGCTGCCTGCTGTACCGCGGGGACGTGGTGCCCAAGGATGTCAACGCCGCCATCGCCACCATCAAGACCAAGCGCACCATCCAGTTTGTGGACTGGTGCCCCACTGGTTTCAAGGTGGGCATCAACTACCAGCCTCCCACGGTGGTGCCCGGGGGCGACCTGGCCAAGGTGCAGCGCGCCGTGTGCATGCTGAGCAACACCACGGCCATCGCCGAGGCCTGGGCCAG
This sequence comes from Acrocephalus scirpaceus scirpaceus, assembly GCA_910950805.1. Lineage (NCBI taxonomy): Eukaryota > Metazoa > Chordata > Aves > Passeriformes > Sylviidae > Acrocephalus > Acrocephalus scirpaceus. Next base: position 227,542 of record CAJVGK010000030.1, read on the forward strand.
GCTGGACCACAAGTTTGACCTGATGTACGCCAAGCGGGCGTTTGTGCACTGGTACGTGGGGGAGGGCATGGAGGAGGGCGAGTTCTCGGAGGCCCGTGAGGATATGGCTGCCCTGGAGAAGGATTATGAGGAGGTGGGGGCTGACAGCCTGGAGGGCGATGAGGAGGGGGAGGAATACTAGTGCCTTGTCTCTGGTGTGACACTGTGGTGCTGTTCATTAAAATGGCTCTTTCCAACGCTGCCTCGCTCATTGTGCTGGGACAATCCGCCTTGTGGTGACCTGGGGGGGACGTCCCAGGGGACGCGGGGGGGCCTCAGCTGGGCTGGCTGCCCGGCTCTGCTGCCAGCTGGCACAGGGGCTGTGCTGGGAGAGGCTGGGGGGTTGTGTGGGGTCGGGGTCCCTGGGTGGCTCCTGTGCTATGAGCTGGCAGTGCCCTGCTGGGCTGCCTGCATTGAGGGGGGGGCATCTCCTCCTCACCGTTCTGCTGCCCCTGGGGGTCACCAGGTGAGGGTGGGACCCCTGAGAGCCCCCCCGTGTCCTGCCCGGTGCCTGGTGCAGACGGGCTGGACGTGGTGTCATGCTGCTCCTTGCACGGAGCCACTCTCGGTGCGGTTCTCTGCAGAGCTGGGAGGGGGTCCTGGGTCGGGGAGGGGGGGAGGACCCTCCCCACAGCCTCTGGGCAGGGCACCGAGTCCTTCCCGTAAGTGCCGCCCTGGCTGCCCGGAAAGGGGGGGCTCCGGGGGGGGTTGCAGAGCCCGGTGTCCAGCGCTGCCCCGCGCATGGCAGCTCCCGCAGAGCCGAGTCACGGCGGCCCCGGCGAAAAGGGAGGGGGGTGGATGAGAGGGTTCCCCCACTCTGGGTGCTGAGCACCCCGGGCAGAACGGGACCCAGCTCAGGTGGGTGCTCTGCCTGAGCCCTGCAGCCCCCAGACCCTCTCTGCATCCCAGCTGGGGGGGGCTGTACCCCCATTCTGCCTGGGGGGGACCCCATAAGGGTCCCTGTCCCTCTAACCCGGGTTGGGGGGGGTTCTTGTGTCACCCGCGGCCCCTCTCCCCCGTGCCCCTGGTGCTGCTCGGTTTGCCTGCACCGCGCAGGGGGGACCCCTCAGCCCCCCGAATTGCATCCCGAGGGGGTCTCCGAGCCCCCCTGAAGGGGGATGCCTGCAGATCCTGGGATGTCCCTGACCACCTCCAGCCCCTTTCCCCGCCCCCTCCAGGGGACATCCGCAGCCCCCGACCCTCCCTCCGGCCGGGAGACCCCTCCCCTCTCTATGTCCCGTACCCCCGGGTCCCCCCGGCGGGGCGGAGCCGCTGTCCGCTATAAACAGCCGGTACCGGCAGCCACCGCCCTCCCGGTGCGACCATGAGCCGCCGTGACCGCGACCCCGGGGTGCCGCCGCCCCTCACCGTGGCCCCAGGGCGGCTGGCGGCGGCGGCGGCAGCTCGGGGAGCGGAGCGGGAGGAACTGGCGGCACTCAACGATCGTTTCGCCGCTTTCCTGGAGCGGGTGCGGGCGCTGGAACGGCAGAACGGGACCCTCCGCGCCGCCCTGGGCCGCGCCACCGCCGCCACCGGGCCCCGCACCGGGCTGGTGCAGGGGGAGCTGCGGGGGCTGCGGGAGCGGCTGCAGCGCCTCGGCCGCGACCGGGACCGGCTCCAGGCTGAGCGGGACGGGCTCGCCACCGACCTGGCGGCCCTGCGGCAGCGGTGGGCCCGCGGTGGGGCCGGGGGGGCAGCGGGATGGGGAGCAAGGATGCGTCGGGATGAGGGATGCACCGGGATGGGTACTGGGAATGCGCTGGGATGGGGATGGGGATGCACCGGGGTGGGGACTGGAGGGTGTGACGGGGAGGAGAGAATGGCACTGGGGTGAGGGATGAACTGGGATGAACTGGGATGAACTGGAATGAGGGATGAATTGGGATGAGGGATGAACTGGGATGAACTGGGATGAGGGATGCACTGGAATGAAGGATGAACTGGGATGAGGGACGAACTAGAATGAGGGATGAACTGGGATGAGGGATGACCTGGGGTGAGGGATGCACTGGGATGAGGAATGAACTGGGATGAACTGGGATGAACTGGGATGAGGGATGCACTAGGATGAGGGATGGACTGGAAGGAGGAATGAACTGGAATGAGCGGGGGGACTGGAATGAGGGATGAACTGGGCTGAGGGATGAACTGGGATGAACTGGGATGAGGGATGAACTGGGATGAGGGATGCACTGGGATGAGGGATGAACTGGGATGAGGGATGCACTGGGATGAAGGATGAACTGAAATGAGAGATTAAATGGGTTGAGGGATGAACTGGAATGAGGGATGCACCGGGATGAGGGACGAACTGGGATGAGGGATGAACTGGAATGAGGGACGAACTGGGATGAGGGATGCACTGGGATGAGGGATGAACTGGGATGCACTGGGATGAGGGACGCACTGCGATGGGAATCGGGGATGTGTCGGGGTGAGTTATGCACGGGATGGGGACCGGGGAAGGTGCCAGACAGGGACTGGGAGATCGGTGGCATGAGGAATGTGACGGGATGAGACTTGTACCAGGATGGGGACCAGAGGCTGCAGCGGGATGGGGAAAGTCGGGGTAGGGACTGGTGAATATCCAGGGAAGAGCACCCTGGGAAGGGATACCGTCAGCAGACACTGGGAAAAGCACCCGGGATGCACGGAGGGCACTGGGAGGCACTGGGAGGCACTGGGAGGCACTGGGAGATGTGGGCTCTGCGGAAAGGCGGGGCACTGGGAGGGGCACGGCAAGGCTGGGGGCGCTGGGCCGGGATCGCTGCGGGCGCTGGGGGCCGCTCCATCCCCGCTCGCCTCCGCTGTGCCTGGAGGGGGCTGCAACAGGGGGCGGGAGGAGGGGGTCTGCACCCCCGCCCCTTCCTCCCTCTCATCCCTGGCTGTCCCCAGGCTGGTGGACGAGACACAGAAGCGCGAGGATGCCGAGAAGAGTCTGGTGCTGTTCCGCAAGGTGAGGGGACTGGCGGGGCCCGTCTCGCCGTGCAGAACCGAGTCCTCACCCCCACCAACCCGGCTGGGGCTCCGGGGTCTCCCCATCCCCTCCACGCTGCCCTGCAGCTCATCCCGGCCGCTCCCTCAGGACGTGGACCACGCCACGCTGTCTCGCCTGGAGCTGGAGCGCAAGGTGGAGCTGCTGATGGATGAGATCGGCTTCCTCAAGAAGCTGCACGAGGAGGTGGGACCGGGCTGGGATGGGGCGAGGGGGGAGCGGGTCAGGTCCTGGTGACACGAGGTGACGGCCAGGCCCCCACGCAGGAGCTGCGGGACCTGGAGGTGAGCGCCCCGAGCCCGGGGCTGGCCGAGGTGGAGGTCTGCAAGCCGGAGCTGACGGCCGCGCTGCGGGAGATCCGCACGCAGTACGAGAGCATCGCAGTCAAGAACCTGCAGGAGGCCGAGGAGTGGTACAAGTCAAAGGTACCCGGGGCTCGGAGGGGTTTTGGGGGCGGCTGAGCCACCCCGGAGCCCTGACTCGCCTGGCCCGCGCAGTTTGCCGACCTCTCGGACGCAGCAAACCGTAACCACGAGGCGCTGCGGCTGGCCAAGCAGGAGATGAACGAGTCCCGGCGGCAGATCCAGAGCCTGACCTGCGAGGTGGACGGGCTGAAGGGCGTGGTGAGAACCGGGGAGTGTTTGGGGGGGATGAAAGAACCACCGGACCCCACCCCGACCCTTTGCAACCCCTTCCTCCCCTGCAGAACGAGGCGCTGCAGCGGCAGATGCGGGAGATGGAGGATGAGTTCGGGGAGGAGATCGGGAACTACCAGGATGTGGTGGGGAGGCTGGAGCAGGAGATCCAGCAGATGAAGGAGGAGATGGCGCGGCACCTCCGAGAGTACCAGGACCTGCTGAACGTCAAGATGGCCCTGGACATCGAGATTGCCACGTACCGAAAGCTGCTGGAGGGCGAGGAGAGCCGGTGAGGGGAGCCCGGCACTCTCCCCTCTGCCGGCGGGGAAAGTCCCTCGCCTTGAGTCACCCCGGGTATTGCGGGATTTTCTTGGGAGGAGGCAGCTCCGGGCCTTATTCCCATAGGAAAACAAGAGGTTCCCATGGGAGCTTCTTGCTGCTGAGATAAAAACAAGGCCAGGGGCTGGTGGGATGGGGGGAGCCTCCAGCTCAGCTCCAGGTGCCAGCCTGGCCACAGCCCCCAGCTGAGCTGGGATGTGGGTCACACACTCGGGGGTGTGGAAGGGCCAGGGGTCATTGGCAATGTCCAGGAGTCCCAGACCCTCCTCATCCTCCTCTCCCTCCCCAGGATCACCATCCCACTGCACCCCACCACCTCCTTCAGCACGAGAAGCTCAGGTGAGCGACAAGCTGGGGGTCCCCCGCTATGTCTGGGGGTCTTTTTTTGGGGGTAAAGACCCTGTGTGGGGTGGGTGGGTCCCTGTGCTCCTGCCCTGGGTGTCTGGGAGGGCACGGGGTGCTGACGGCCCCTCTGTGCCCAGTCCTGGAGCCTCAGCCTGCAGAGACCCCGGCACGGAGGATGGTGCTCATCAAAACCATCGAGACACGGGACGGGCAGGTGAGAATTTGGGGGTGCCCTGCCTGCGGGGGCCTAACCCTGCTACGGGACTGATCCCCAAATTCTCCTCTCGCAGCAAGTGGTGACCGAGTCGCACAAGGAGCGAGCGGGGAAGTGACAGAGAGGAGCTGCTGCGATGGCCCCGACCCCAATGTGGGGGTTTTGCTGCATCCCGGGCGGGGCACGGAGCAGAGCAGGGGAGGCTGGGAGCGCCCCAATTCCTATTCCTGCTGGCAGCACCACGGCACAACGCCGCGGTGTGTCCCTGTGCCTTTGCGGTGTGTCCCTGTGCCTTGTCCCCTCACTATTTATCGCTATTTATCGCCTATTTATTATCCTCCCACCCGCAGCCCCGGCTGTATTTATTATCCCGTGCTCCCCACGCTGCCCTGGGGGCTGAGGGGGTCCCGGTTTCCCTCCCGCCACCAGGGCTGCCCCCGGGGTTGGCGGGTCCGGTGACATCCAAGCGCTGTCCCCTCCCCTGGGAGTGGGGCAGAAAGGGAAGCAGCGCCTGCCTGAGGAGGGGATCGGGATCCCCGGGCCCCTCTCCACTCTGGGGGTGTCACCTCCCTTCCCATCACTGGAACCGGCACAGGGGTTGGCGAGTCCGGTGGCACCAAGCGCTGTCCCCTCCGGGGAGGGAGGCAGGCAGGAGCCTGAACCCCCTAAACTCAGAATCCTCGGGGGTTTCGCTCCCTCTCGTGGCTCCCAGAGGACCGAGGGGCACTCCCGGTATCCCGGAGAGCTCCAGGCTCACGGAGTTTCCCTCCGGAGACGTTTCGGTGCTCCCGGAGCATCGCAGGACCGGGGCGAGCCCCTCCGGTAACCCCGAGAGCGCCGCGCTCATTCCTGACCGCCACCGCCAGAGGGCGCCATCGGCCCGGCCCAATCGCTGCCGCGGGTTAATTACGAGTTAATTACGGGTTAATTACAGCGTGACAAGGGGTGGGTGTGCAGGGAAACACCCTGATTGCTATAACTGCGTTATTTAAAGCTTTTTTTTTTTTTTTTGGCATGATTAATTGCGCTGCTTCAACGAAATTATGCAAAGTTGCGTTAATGCAAAATTTGCTTATCGGTTTTGCTGTTTTAAGCATTTTTTTTGCACTGTTTCATTATTTTCCGCGCCGCTGATTGAATTATTTTAAGCAAATTATGCGCAATTGAGTTATTTAAATAAACCTTGCATACATAATTGCATTTTTTAAAGAAAATGTTGCATTATTGCATTTTAAGTATTTTATGCATCATTAATTGCGTTATTTTAAATACTTTTTGGCATTACTGTGTTATAGCAAATTATACAAAATTGCATAATTTCATGGAATTTTGGCATCATTAATTGCATTATTTTATGCAATTTTCGCACCATTAATTACATGAACAAAATAATATAAAATTGCATTTTTTAGGCTGGGTTTTTTTCATGATTAATCACGTTATCTTAGGTAATTTTTCGCACGAAAATTGAAGTTATTTTAACCTATTTTTGGGGTAATTAATAGCATTATTTTAAGCTTTTTGCATTATTTGAAGCCCTAATTGCAATATCGCTCACTTTGGGTCACGGCAACACCGCAGGAACAGCTCCGGATCCCTGATCGAGGGTGGGGAAGCGGCCGCCAGGGGATTTTGGTCACAGAGGACCAAGAATTGTCCTGTCCACCCTTCCCCAGGACGAGATCAAGCCGGGAGCCCCCGTCAGGGGTGACAAACACCTGGCAGGGGTGACAAACACCTGGCAGGGGTGACAAACACACAGCGACAGTCCCCTGAGAAAGGGTTTAATGAGCGGAGGGGGTGGCACTGCTGGTGCTCTGACAGACAGGAGGTTTTGAGGGACAGACAGACAGACAGACAGGTATGAACATTATGTACAGGCACCCCCCGCACCCACCTCCGGGGAGCTGCCCCGCCTGGAGCAGGGCTGGGGGCGCTTGCAGTCCTGACAGACTGGGATTTGGGGTGAAGGGGCACTGGGAGCACTGGGATGGGGCCGGCCCATAGGGCGGGGACTCTTTGGTTTCGGCGTTAAGGCTGCGAGGGGGCGAGTGGGACACGCTCGGAGGCACCACAAAAAGGGCCCAGTAAAAACCAGTTCCCCACGCCAGAGGTCACCTGGAGGGTTGGGGTTGTGCCTGGGACCCCTCCTGAACGAGGGAAGGTGGGAGGGGAGCTCCAGGGGTGTTCCCCACGTCCCCCCAGGCACAAACCTGTGTGGGAGAGGGATCCCCACCTCTGCCCCACACCCTGGGGTCCCCCCGGCCGCACAGGGCAGGTACCCCCAGTTAGGACAGGGAGTTGAGGAAGTGGCTCTCCCCTGCCAACGTGCTCAGCATGGAGCTCATGTCCCCCACCGCCATGTTGGCACCCCCAGACGAGGACAGCAGGAGCCCCCCAGCCGGGCTGGGGGGTCCGGGCAGCGCCGTGGGGGTCTCCACGTCCTCCACAATGGCAGCAAAGTCAAGGTGCGTGTTCTCCAGGTCCAGTGAGTCCAGGCTGTTGGCCACCTGCTCCCCCGAGTCCAGGTAGTAACAGGAGGTGCCCTTGAGTCCCTCTGGGCCGTAGTGCCCGGTCCCCCCGCAGCTCGCTGGCCCCTGGCCCAGCAGTTTGTGCCCACCTTTGCCCCCCTGCCCATGGGGGCCCTGGCCTGGGTAGTACACGGGGAGGTTCCCAGGCCCTTCGGGCACCAGGCGGGTGGGGGGCAAGCGTGGCAGGCGCCGGGCACCGACGTCCACCCCCTCGTAGCCATGCCCTGGCTGTGCCAGGCTGCCCGGGTAGCCCAGGCTGGGTTGGTGACCCGGTGGTTTCGGGCCACCTGGAGGGTGTGGGATCATCTCGGGGTTGAAGCAGGGAGGGCTCAGGAGGTGCTGGGGCTCCGCCAGGCCCTGCAGATGATCGGGTTTGTTGGCTTGGTACCCGCAGTACCTGGGGCTGAGGTACGGCGGGGCTGGCATGGCCTGGCACTGCCCGGGCTCGCTGCCCAGCCCCATCCCAGCCGTGCTGCCCTTGGATGAGGGGGGCTGCTCCCCCCACATCAGCGCCTGCTGTGCCTCCACGTAGTTCCGGACCATCACCTCTTTGGTCTGCAGGGTGGGGGTCTGGGCTCTGCGGGCGCCCGGGCTGGCCATGCCCATGTACCCGCCCGGTGCCGGTCCCGCGGGGGGGTACCCGCCCTGCCCCACCTCCATGGCGTGGCCGAAGGTGGCGGGGGACGCTGGGGGTCCGGCCAGTTTGGCGCCGGGGCAGGGAGCAAGTGCTGGGGTCGGCGCTGGGTATCGCTGCTCGGATTTGATCTGGAGCCGGTTAAACCGGTGCCCCCCGGGAAATTCACCGTCCTGGCATGAGCTCATGAGTTTGGGGTGCTGCCCACAGGCGCTGGGATGGGGGTACTCGATGTTTTGGTGGGGGCAGTGTGGCCCGGACATGGCGGGAGCTGCAGCACCGACACTTGGCCTGGAGTTCATCTCCAGCGTGCCCTGCGCGGGTCCGTCCCAGGGCTCCGGCATGGCCCCGTTCCCAGCAGGCAAACTGGGGAAGCGCTGGTTCATCTGGCACTGCGGCAGGGAGAACTCGGGCTGCAGCAGCCCCTCCTCCATGTCCCCGTGTGCCCCCACCATGGTCCGGTGAGCACCGTAGATGCCACCCTGGAGCTCCACACCACTGCCCTGGCAAGGGAAGCTTTCCTCAGGATAGCCCAGGTACTGATCCATCTCCAGCAGGCCGGACTCAGGGCCAGGACCCCCCATGCTCTCCAGGAAGACGTTCTCGGTGATGCTGGGGGGCCGTGGGGAGAAGCCGTGGCGCTGCAGGTTGGCCTCGGAGCCGCCCAGGGGCTGCAGTGCTGTCCTGCCCACACCCGGCATGTTCACATTCCCCACGCTCTTAAACCGCTGCACCCTGGGCACGGCCGGAGGCTTGGCCACCGTCCGGGCAGGGTCACTCGCCCGTCGCACGCCGTGACGAGGCACCAAGTGAGCAGGGACGCTGCCTGGATACCCAGGGTTGTCATTGGAGCTGTGCCTTCTCAACAAACCATTGGCGACGCAGCGAGGTCCGGCAGGCGCGGGGTAGCCACCGGGCACGCCACCGTGGCCACCCGCGGCCACCTGCTCCACGCTGGGCAGCGGCGTTGGCGGGGGCCCGCCCGTGGCGCGGCGTATTTGGCCTTGAGGCGGTAACGTGCGGGGGTGAGGCGCCCACCCCCGGCAGCCCCCCGCAAACGCCGGC
>CAJVGK010000031.1:0-47290 GCA_910950805.1 Acrocephalus scirpaceus scirpaceus
CGAGGTCAGCGCCGCGGGGTCTCTCCGGTGGGTTTGAGATGGATCAATGGCCAGGCTGGGGTTGCTGCCAAAGCCCTGCTCGTGCCACCCCCATCATCCCTGGATAGAAGCTGGGTGAGGGGGGAGTTGCACGGTGCCCGTTTGCCAAACCGGCTCCGCCGGCACCGGGCCGAGCGCCGCAGGACGCCCGGGATTAGCCGAGCGCTTGGCAGGGCTGTGCTGGATCAGCTGACCGGCCAAATCCACCACGGCCCCTGTGCCGGCGCGGCGCGGCTTTTCTAGGCCAAGGCGGCGGCGGGGACGCGCAGACCCCGGATCTGGCCCCGCGCGGTGGAGCTGCCGCCGGCCACGGCCCGTCCGTCCCTGAGGGAGCTCTGTCCCTGCAGCCTCTCCATGCCTGTCCCCTCTGGTCCCACGGCCACCCCATCCCTGTGGGAGCTCTGTCCCTGCAGCCCTCCCGTCCCTGTGTCCCCTCTGGTCCCACAGCCACCCCATCCCTGTGTCCCCTCTGCTCCTGTGTCCCCTCCATCCCTGCAGCCCTCCCATCCTTTTGTCCCCTCTGGTCCCATGGCCACCCCATCCCTGTGTCCCCTCTGGCCCCATGGCCATCCCATCCCTGTAGGTGCTCTGTCCCTGCAGCCCCTCCATCCCTGTGTCCCCTCTGGTCCCACAGCCACCCCATCCCTGTGGGCACTCTGTCCCTGCAGCCTCTCCATTCCTGCATCCCCTCTGCTCCCATGGCCACCCCATCCCTGCAGGTGCTCTGTCCCTGCAGCCTCTCCATCCCTGTGTCCCCTCTGGCCCCACAGCCACCACATCCCTGTGGGCCCTCTGTCCCTGCAGCCCTCCCGTCCCTGTGTCCCCTCTGCTCCCACAGCCACCCCATCCCTGTGTCCCCACGGGCCTCACAGCCACCCGATCCCTGCAGGAGCTCTGTCCCTGCAGCCTCTCCATCTCTGTGTCCCCTCTAGCCCCATGGTCACCACATCCCTGTGTCCCCTCTAGTCCCATGGCCACCCCATCCCTCTGTCCACTCTGGCCCCACAGCCACCCCATCCCTGCAGCCTCTCCATCCCTGTGTCCCCTCTGCTCCCATGGCCACCTCATCCCTGCAGCCCCTCCATCCCTGCATCCCCACTGGCCCCACAGCCACTGCAGCCTCTCCATCCCTGTCTCCTCTGGCCCCATGGCCACCCCATCCCTGCAGCCACCCCATCCCTGTGTCCCCTCTAGCCCCACAGCCATCCCATCCCTATAGGTGCTCTGTCCCTGCAGCCCCTCCATCCTTGTGTCCCTTCTGCTCCCATGGCCACCCCATCCCTTTGTCCCCACAGGCCTCACAGCCACCCCATCCCTCCAGCCTCTCCATCCCTGTGTCCCCTCTAGCTCCACAGCCACCCCATCCCTGCAGGCGCTCTGTCCCTGCAGCCTCTCCATCCCTGTGTCCCCTCTAGTCCCATAGCCACCCCATCCCTGCAGGTGCTCTGTCCCTGAGCCTTTCCATCCCTGCGTCCCCTCTGGTCCCATGGCCACCACATCCCTGCAGCCCCTCCATCCCTGTGTCCCTGCTGGTCCCATGGCCACTGCAGCCCCTCCATCCCTGTGTCCCCTCTGGCCCCACAGCCACTGCAGCCCCTCCATCCCTGTTTCCCCTCTGGCCCCATGGCCACCCCATCCCTGTGTCCCCCCTGGTCCCACGGCCACTGCAGCCCTCCCATCCCTGTGTCCCCTCTGGTCCCACAGCCATCCCATCCCTGCAGCCCCTCCATCCATATCCCCATGGGCCCACAGCCCCCCCATCCCTGCTGTCCCTCCCATCCCTGTCCCCGTGGGGTCACTTACTTTTCCCTTGTGGGGGGAAGCTGAGCGGGGAGCTGTGGGTGAAGGGGGAGTCCCCTGAGGCAGGCGTGGGTTTCGGTCCTGAGGCAGCGGGTGCAGAGGAAAGGCCAGTGAAGTTAAAATGGTTGTTTGTTTCCATTTCTGCACGGGGGAGAAAGATGCACCGGGGTCAGTCACTGGGATGGACTGGGGTCAGTCACTGGGATGGACTGGGGTCAGTCACTGGGATGGACTGGAGTAAATCACTGGTATGGACTGGGGCTGCCAGTGTGGTGCCCCAGCCACCACTGACCCTCAGTTCCCTGTCCCTGCAGTCCCCAGCCCGGGGAGGGTGAGGAGTGACAGTGATGTCCCCCAGGACTGCAATGCCACCTGTCCTGCGCTCTGGCCCAGGCCCAGCCACCCCAGCTGGACCAGTTGCCACCTGCCTGAGCACAGCCTGTCACCAGTGTCCCCAGGGATGGACATCACCAAGGTGTGAGTGCCCTGTGCCACCATCCTGGGGTGACACTGTGGGGGCTCCCAGCCAAGGATCCCCCCAAAGCAGCTCTGTGACCCCACGAGGATCCAGCATAACCCAACACTCCTGGCACAGGAATGACCCTGTGGTGACAGACACGTCCCTGCCATCCCCCCAAGGCAGAGGGGACCCCACACTCCATCCCCCAGGCACAGCTCCATGGTTTGAGGGCAGGGAACAAAGAGCTGAAGCCCCAGCGCTGGCTTGGGCAGGAGCTTGGTGACCTTCATCCCCCAGGAACCCCAAACGCTCCCCCAAACCCGAGGCCACAAGGAGGGTGCAGCCCCAGGATGGGGCACGGGGGAGCTGAAGCACACCCAGAAGATGAACTGGGAGCCCCAGTGCTGGTGGAGACCCACAGGGACACTGCTGGCAACTCCTGGTTGTGCCACGCTTGCCAAACCCACCCCTGGCCAAGGTGGCACCGACCTCTCCGGAAGGGCCAAGGCTGCCGCACTCGGCACTTCAGCAGCGCCTGGCGGCACGGCCCGTGTCGAAACCCGGATTTCATCACACCCTCACCCGCCTCAGCCGGTGCCCTGGCAGCGGCCGCAGGGGCCACCGAGCCTGGCCAGGGCCACCGGTGATTCATCCACCGGAGAAACCCGTATGGGCGGTGACGCAGCTGCCACAGGCTCCCGGACATCCCAGCATGGACCCGCAGCCGCCTCCTCCCCCGAGCCGTGAACCGGCTCTGCCCTGACCCAGCTGGGATCCCCGGCCGTGGGGACACCGCCAGCAGCAGCAGCAGCAGCAGCGGGGCTGGATAAGGAAAAGCTTTTCCGGTCCCACCCCGTGTGTGATGCGCCCGCCAGGAACGCGCTGCTGCTGCTGCCGGCTTTGGAGGTCAGAGGAGGCGGCCAAGGGACGTGCCAGAAGCGGGCAGGTGGCGGCTGCAGGTCCCAGGCTGAGGTGGATTGGGATGGTCTGGGCAGGTGCCAGGATGGGGAAAAGGGGAGAAAATAAAACCCAGCAAGGTGGGAATGTCACCCTTGCTCCAGGGACACCCCTGCAGAGGCCGGAGCATTGGTGGCAGCTCAGTGCCAGGTGCCACCCACGGCCACCCCACATCGCCTCCCACCCGCCCCGGGGCTCCCGCGGCCCCGCTCCCCCCGCCCTGAGCCACCGAGCGCGGAGCTGAAACTGGGCCACGGTGCGAAACCGGAGCCGGGCGAGGTGAGGAGGGCGAGGGGCAGAGCCTGGGGATGGCAGCACTGCGGGGACCTCGCTGATGGTGACAAGGCAGGCGCTGAGCCCGGGGCTGACCCCGCTCCTGTCACACCGGGCACGGCCGACGTGGCAGCGACGCCGGCCCGGGTGACAAACCCGGTGGCAGCGGCACCCACAGGCCCCGGGGATCCCCGCGGGGACACTGCGGCCGGGACTGTCCCCGGGAGCTGAGCTGGGGAGGGGGACAGAGCTCCAGGCTGGGGGGGAACTGTCGGTACCGTGGAGCCGGTGCCGTTCCTCGGCCTCCCCCCGGTTCTGCGGCCCCCCCACCCCCGGCCCGGTGGCACCGGGAGGCTCCGGGAGCGTGACGCGACCTGATTAAAAAGGACGTTTCAAAAACAACGAGACGCAACAACCGGCTGCCATTTCCCGGCCACTTCCTGCGGGGACGGACACACGGGGGGGGACACGGGACCGGCCCCCCCCCCGGTCCCCCCCGGTCACCCCCGGCCCCGCAGCGCCGCACCGGGCGGGGAACCCCCGGTCCCTGCGGCAAGGACACCCCCAGCCCCTTCTCGCAGCCCCCCCGCCGGGTCTCCGGGAATGGGGGGGCTCGGTGTCCGCGCCCCCCCCGCCGCCGCAGGGGGGTCCCGGTCCCGGAGAGAGCGATGGGGGGGTGGGGGACACGGAGGGGAGGGGGCTCCCCCCAAAACTCCGGGACAGAGCTGCGGGAGAACCGCACCGGCCACCGGGGACCGAGCTCGGGCTCCCCGCGGGTCCGGGCCCTTGAAAGCTGCACCGGGAGGGTCACCGGGAGCCGGTAACGGAGGAGGAGGGGGGGGTCACGTCATAGAACCGGGATGCGCAGGGGGAAGCGGGGAGAAGGACGGCGGCGTCTCACCGAGGTCGGGAAAGGGGAGCGGGGTGACGCCGCCGCCGCCGGGCCCAAACCGCCGCAACCGACCTTTCCACCTCCCTTCCCCCTTCGCCCGGGCCGTTAACGGCCCGTTACCGCCCGCCCCCCCCTCCCCGTTCCTCCGCCGCGACCCCGCACCTGGCAGGCGGCGGCGCGGGCCCGGCTCAGGCGGCGCGGGGCGGGGGTCGGCTCGGCATGGCCGCACCGGGCCGGACCGGGACCCCTCCGCTCCGATCCGCTCCGGTACCGGACCGGGCCGCGGAGCCGAACCCGCGGCCGCGGCAGGAAGCGCCTCGCGCCGCCGGGCGGTCCCGGGACCGCCCCCGTCCCGTCCCGTCCTTTCCCCCCCCCTCCCCTCCCCTCCCCTCCCCCCGCACGTCACGGCGGCCGCAGTGGCGTCACCGGGAGCGGCGCCGCCGTGGCGTCACCGGGGGCGGGCGCGCGCCCACGTGGGAGGGGGATCCCCGCCCCCGGCGGGGTCAGGGCGGGGGGAATCCCCACGCGGGGACGCCCCCCTACCCTCGGCTCCGGGACCCCCGGCTCTCCCCGGGGCTCTCCCCACCGCGCACCGGCACCTCCCGGGAACGTCCTCCCGGTTCCCCCCCCGCCGCCGCGCTCTCTCGTTCGTTCTCCCCTCGCTCCCCGCAGCACCGGCTGGACCCCCCCGAGAACGGCGGCGCACCGGGACCGGGACCCCGCTGGATATCGGGGCTCCCCGGTTCGGCTGCGGGGACACCGGGCCCCCCCCCGCAGCTCCCCCCGGCCCCCGGGATCCCCGGTGACGTCACGCGGCACCGGCCGGGCCGCGATGCGCAGGGCCCGGGGGCGACACCGGCTCCGGGGGCGGCGGGGGGAGAAGGGGGTCCCGGTGCGGCGGGGCCGTCCCGGTGCGGCCGCAATGGAAGTGGGGGATGGGGAGGGGGAGTGTCCCTTCCCGGTGCGGGGCACCGGAGCCCGGTGCGGGGGTTCCCCGCCTGGAGGAGGCTCCCGGGGGGTTGCGGAGGTCCCGGTACAGAACCGGGGGTCCCGGTACAGCTGGGCCGGTCTCAGGGGGTCCCGGTACAGATGCGGGGGTCCCTGTACAGCCATCCCAGCCCTATAGGGAGTCCCGGTGGGTCCCGGTATCCCCGTCCGCGGGTCCCGTCCTGCGCGGTGCGTACCTGGGGGGGCGGCGGGGGCGGCCCGCACCAGCCCCGGTGCCCGCCCGGCCCGGTGCGCTGCGGTGCCGGTGCCGGTGGCGGAGCCGGGCGGGGCGCAGGTGCTCCCGGCCCCGCGTGATGTCAGCGACCGCCGCCGCCCCCTCCGCCACCGGGGCCGCGCCGCCATTTAAAGGGACCGCCGCCCTCCGCGGGGTTGGGGGGGGATAGCGGGGAACACCCCCCCAAACCGGGGCAGCACCGCGGGACCCCCGCCTGCCGCCCCCGCGGGGACTACCCCGGGACCCCGACCCTCCGTGGGGCCGAGCAGAGCCCGGCACCGGGGGGTCACCGGCGGAGCAGAGGCGGGGAGGGGTCGGGAGTTGGGGGTGGTCCTGGAACCCTCGCGGGGATGTCCCCCAGCCCCGCACTGGGCGAGGTGGGGCCGGAGCGACCCCCCCGGGACCCCGCGGACAAAGTGGCAGCTGCGGGGCCGGGCCGGGGCGGCTCTTTGTGCTGCGAAATGGTGGAGCTGGAACTGCGCAGGGGGTGGGGAGAACGACAGGGACCGGGACAGACAGACGGACACGGAACAGCAGCTGTCACCCCCTGGGCTGACCCGGAGGAGCAGCGACGTTGTGGGGAGGGAGGAGGGGGTCCCCACAAACAAAGGGGGGCTCTTCCCCCTCCTGGGGAGCCCCTCAGGGTTGGGGGTCCCTGCAAGAACCCAGCACAACCCCCCCATGGAGGGGATCCAGGGGGAGCTCACAGAACTCAGATCCCTCCAGCCCCCTGAGAGCACAAACCACAGCACACAAAGCCTGGGAACGTTTTCACCGATGTTTTATTGGAAATGTTAAATACTGGGGGTGTTCAGGGGGGGCTCAGGCGTGTTCCTCTGCCAGCTTCTCTGCCTTGGCCACCGCCTCCTCGATGGGCCCCACCATGTAGAAAGCCTGCTCAGGCAGGTGGTCGTATTCACCTGAGACAAACACACCGTGTCAGGGGGGAGTGGGAGGCCCAGCTGGGCTACCCCAAACCCCCTGGGGGCTACCTCACCTGCCAGGATCTGCTTGAAACCCTTGATGGTCTCCTTCAGTGGCACCAGCTTGCCCATGTGGCCGGTGAACACCTCGGCCACCTGGAAGGGCTGGGACAGGAACCTCTGGATCTTCCGGGCACGGGCCACGGTCAGTTTGTCCTCCTCAGACAACTCATCCATGCCCAGGATGGCAATGATGTCCTGCAGAGACTTGTAGTCCTGGGGAGGGGACACAGGGTCAGTGCTGATCCCTCACCCCAAACCCCACGGGGACAGCAATGATGTCCTGGGGAGGGGGCACAAGGGGTGAGTGGTCAGTGCTGATCCCCCATCACCCCATGGGGAGAGCAATGATGTCCTGGAGAGGGGACACAGGGGGTGAGTGGTCAGTGCTGATCCCCCATCACCCCAAACCCCACAGGGAGAGCAATGATGTCCTGGGGAGGAGGACACAGGGGTGAGTGGTCAGTGCTGATCCCTCATCAACCCACAGGGTCCAGTCCCCACAGTGATGTCCTGGGGAGGGGACATAGGGGGTGAGTGGTCAGTGCTGATCCCCCATCACCCCATGGGGAGAGCAATGATGTCCTGGAGAGGGGACACAGGGGTGAGTGGTCAGTGCTGATCCCTCAAGAGCAATGATGTCCTGGGGAGGAGGACACAGGGGGTGAGTGGTCAGTGCTGACCCTTCATCCCCATCACCCCACAGGGAGAGCAATGATGTCCTGGGGAGGGGACACAGGGGTGTGTGGTCAGTGCTGATCCCCCAAACCCCACAGGGTCCAGTCCCCACAGTGATGTCCTGGGGAGGGGACACAGGGGTGAGTGGTCAGTGCTGATCCCCCATCCCCATCACCCCACAGAACAATGATGTCCTGGGGAGGGTGGCACAAGGGGTGAGTGGTCAGTGCTGATCCCCCACCCCACAGGGTCCAGCCCCCACAATGATGTCCTGGGGAGGGGACACAGGGGTGAGTGGTCAGTGCTGATCCCCCAAACCCCACAGGGAGGGGCTCCCCCTGACCTGCAGGATTTTCTGCACGCCCCGAGCCACGTCGTAGTGCTCAGGCCCCACAATGTTGGGGTCCATGATGCGGGAGGTGGAATCCAGGGGGTCCACGGCTGGGTAAATGCCCAGCTCAGCGATGGCACGGGACAACACCGTGGTGGCATCCAAGTGGGCAAAGGTGGTGGCAGGAGCAGGGTCGGTCAAGTCGTCAGCTGGCACATAAATAGCCTGGGGACACAGAGGGGAGGGGACAGTCGGTGACAGGTGGGTGACACAACCCCACAGAGCACCCTGGGGTTGGTGCTGCCCTCACCTGCACGGAGGTGATGGAGCCCTTGCGTGTGGTGGTGATGCGTTCCTGCATGGTGCCCATGTCAGTGGCCAGTGTGGGCTGGTAGCCCACGGCTGAGGGGATTCTGCCCAGCAGGGCTGACACCTGTGAGGGGACAGAGTGTGAGGGGACAGAGCACGAGGGGACAGCTGCACCCCCCTGTGCCCAGCACAGACCTCAGAGCCAGCCTGGGTGAAGCGGAAGATGTTGTCAATGAAGAGCAGCACGTCCTGACCCTCCTGGTCCCTGAAGTACTCGGCCACCGTCAGCCCCGTCAGGGCCACCCTGGCACGGGCACCCGGGGGCTCGTTCATCTGCCCATAGACCAGGGCGACCTGCAGGGGGGACACTGGGGTCAGCACGGTGTCACTGCCACGCCTGGCACTACCTCGAGGGACACAGCACCTCCTCAAAGGGCTCTGCACACCTTGGAAGTGGCATCTTTCAGGTTGATGACCCCGGATTCAATCATCTCGTGGTACAAATCGTTGCCCTCGCGGGTCCTCTCGCCCACGCCGGCGAACACCGAGTAACCACCGTGGGCCTTGGCCACGTTGTTGATCAGCTCCATGATCAGCACAGTCTTGCCGACACCAGCGCCTCCAAACAAACCTGGCAGAGGGGGAAAAGAGGGTCCTGCTCAGCCCCAAGCCAGCCTGGCTGCCCCCAGGCTCTCCCTTCAGCTCTTTCCTCCTCAGATATAAAAAGCGTTGCTTCAGCAAGCTCAGGAGAACGAAAGTCATGGATTGAATCATCAGTGAAGGAAAAGTTCCACAGAGGAACTGCTGGAAATCTCAGAGGGTGCTGGAAATCCCAGAGGGACCATCAGGGGCCCAGACCCACCCCTGCTCTGGGGGTCACCTACCAATCTTGCCACCCTTGGCGTAGGGAGCCAGCAGATCCACGACCTTGATCCCTGTCACCAGGATCTCCTGCTCCACACTCATCTCCACAAACTCAGGGGCCTCGGCGTGGATAGCAGCAAACCTGGAGCAGGAAGAGGAGAGGAAGGGGGTGGGCAGCTGCTCTGAGCCCCCCCAGGCTGGGGGCTGGCAGGGGACAGTCCCCACTGTGACCCAGGAGAGGCAGGGCCACCTCCCTGCTCACATCTGCTGTCCTTTAACCCCTCATCACTCACTGTTTGGTCTTGATGGGGCCCCTCTCATCGATGGGTTCCCCAATGACATTCATGATCCTGCCCAGGGTCTCGGGGCCCACTGGGATACGGATGGGAGCACCAGAATCCAGCACCTTCTGTCCCCTGACCAGCCCTTCTGTCCCATCCATGGCAATGGTGCGCACGGTGTTCTCCCCTGCCAAGGACAGCACAGTCACCACAGAGTCCTCAGGCTGGGGACAGCTGCTGGTGCCTTTCCCCAGGCCCTGCCAAGTGGACATTCTGCTGGCAGAAACACCATGAGGAGCAGCAAGAATAAAATAGCCCTGAGGAAAACTGAGCCCTCGGGCAGCCATTTTCCACCTCCTCAGATTGAAATCCGTGGCTTCAGCAAGCTCAGGAGAACGAAAGTCTTTGGAAACATCATCACAGGAGGATCCCCCTCCCTCTCCCTTCCTTCCCAGCTGCTCACCCAGGTGCTGAGCCACCTCCAACACCAGCCGTGTCTCCCTGCCCTGCACCTCAAGGGCGTTGAGGATGGGGGGCAGCCCCTCGTCGAACTGCACATCCACCACGGCCCCGATGACGGCCACGATGCGGCCGGTGGTGGAGCCGGCCTTGGCGGCAGGGGCTGCCTGGGCCGCATAGTCCCGTCCTGGGGGGAGAGGGACGAGTCAAGGTCGGCCGGGGCAGGGCAGCTCCGGGCTCCGTGAGCCTTGAGGGTGCAGAAATGAGGCTCCCCTGCAGTGCCAGAGACCCCTAAACCTCCTTCGGTGCATCCTTGACCCCCTCTTAATGCACCCAGGATCCCTTAGCCCCTCCTCAGTGCACCCAGAGCCTCTGCACCACACTCGGGGTACACCCGCAGCCCCCTCAGCGGACCCAGGACCCCCGAACCCCCTTCCCTCACTGCATCCAGGACCCCCTGAACCCGCTTCCCTCTGCACCCAGAACCCCCCGAACCCCCTTCCCTCAGCGCACCCAGCACCCCCTGAGCCCCCTTCCCTCAGTGCACCCCCCGAACCCCCTTCCCTCAGTGCACCCCCTGAGCCCCCTTCCCTCAGTGCACCCCGAACCCCCTTCCCTCAGTGCACCCCGAACCCCCTTCCCTCAGTGCACCCCCTGAACCCCCTTCCCTCAGCGCACCCCCCGAACCCCCTTCCCTCAGTGCACCCCCGAACCCCCTTCCCTCAGCGCACCCAGCACCCCCCGAACCCCCTTCCCTCAGTGCACCCCCGAACCCCCTTCCCTCAGCGCACCCCCTGAGCCCCCTTCCCTCAGTGCACCCCCGAACCCCCTTCCCTCAGCGCACCCCCTGAACCCCCTTCCCTCAGTGCACCCAGCACCCCCCGAAACCCCTTCCCTCAGCGCACCCCCCGAGCCCCCTCCCCCGGTACACCCACAGTCCCTGCAGCCCCTGAGTGCCCCCACGCCCACCCCTCCAGGGCCGCTGCTCCTCTGCCGCAGCCCATCCCCTCGCCCTACCCGCTTAGCGCACCCCACCCCATCCCGGTAACGGGGGCCTGACCATCGGCACCCCGCGTCCGCCGCCCGCGCGGGCCCCAAGGTGACCCCGGCCCGCCCCGCACTCACGCGCCCCGACGGCGACGGCCGGAGCGGCCCCGCGGCCGAGGAGCAGCGGGAGGAGGTCCCGGCCCGGGGCGGCCCCGCGGGGCAGCAGCGGCCGGGCCGCGGCGGCGGCGGCGGCGGCGGCGGAACGACCCGCGAGCCCCAACATGGCGGCGCCGACTGAGCCCCGCGTCTCGCCCGCCCCTCACGGCCCCCGCGGGGCGGGGCCGCCGAGCGCACGTCACCGCCGCACCGCGCGCCTATTGGCTGCTCCGCCGAGAGGCGCCGGGCGAATTCGCGCTCCCATTGGTCAGACCGATGCGGCGCCCGCTCCTCTCCTCCTTCTGATTGGGTTTTGCATCCATCTGTCAAAACGCGCTGCGAGCTGATAGGGCGGCGTGGTGGGAAGGGGCGTGCCCCGGGCGAAGGTCAGCGGAAGTGGCGGCGCACGTGTCCCGCGCTTGTCCTTGGGCGGGCGCCGTGACCGCGGCCGAGGCCGCGCCGGCCGCACCGGGGCCGTGACGGGACCGCCTCCACCCCGTTTGCATTTTTGCTCCACCCCGCCTTACAGCACCGCCCCTCAGCGGGTCCGTGTCCGCCCCACACGGCCGAGGGTCACAGCACCGCCCTGCCCGGACACCGTGTCCGCCCCGCACAGGGCTGGCCCCGCGGCACCGGTCCATGTTGTCTTCCAGAAACCAAAACCGCATCCCACCGCTCCCCCCGGAGGACTGGAGAACACCGCACCATCCCCCAAGGACGGGGATCCCACCCTCCTGCCTCCCCCGGGGGGGGGAACCTGCCCCACTGACCGTTTTTGTCCCTAATGGGAGGGAATCCCACCCCACTGACCCCTCCCAGAAGTGGATCCCACCCCACTAACCCCTCCTGGATGGGAATCCCACACTCCTGACCCCTCCCAGAAGGGAATCCCACCCTCCTGACCCCTCCCCAGGATGGGATCCCACCCTACTGACCCCTCCCTGGATGGAATCCCACCCTCCTGACCCCTCCCAAAAGAGGATCCCACCCTACTGACCCCTCCCAGGATGGGATCCCACCCTACTGACCCTTCCCAGGACAGAATCCCACCCCACTGACCCCTCCTGGGAGTGGATTCCACCCTCCTGACCCCTCCCAGAAGAGGATCCCACCCCACTGACCCCTCCCAAAAGAGGATCCCACCCTACTGACCCTTCCCAGGACAGGATCCCATCCCACTGACCCTTCCCAGGAGGGGAATCCCCCCCTAGTGACCCTTCCAGAAGGGATCCCACCCTCCTGACCCCTCCTGGGAGTGGATTCCACCCTACTGACCTCTCCCACAAGGGAATCTCACCCCACTGACCCCTCCCAGAAGTGGATCCCACCCTCCTGACCCCTCCTGGATGGGATCCCACCCTCCTGACCCCTCCCAGGAGGGGATCCCACCCTACTGACCCCTCCTGGATGGATCCCACCCCACTGACCCCTCCCAGGACAGGATCCCACCCTACTGACCCCTCCCAGGATGGGAATCCCACCCCACTGACCTCTACCAGGAGGGGATCCCACCCTACTGACCCCTCCCAGGAGGGAATCCCACCCTACTGACCCCTCCCAGGATGGGATCCCACCCTACTGACCCCTCCCAGGATGGAATCCCACCCCACTGATCCCTCCCAAAAGAGAATCCCACCCTACTGACCCTTCTCAGGACAGGATCCCACCCTACTGACCCCTCCCAGGAGGGAATCCCACCCTCCTGACCCCTCCCAGGTGCAAATTCCACCCCACTGATCCCTCCCAGGACAGGATCCCACCCCACTCACCCCTCCCAGAATGGGATCCCACCCCACTGACCCCTCCCAGGACGGAATCCCACCCTACTGACCTCTCCCAAAAGAGGATCCCACCCCACTGACCCCTCCCAGGACAGAATCCCACCCCACTGACCCCTCCTGGGTGGGGATCCCACCCCACTGACCCCTCCCAGGACAGAATCCCACCTTTCTGACCCCTCCCAGGATGGGATCCCACCCCACTGACCCCTCCCAGGACGGGATCCCACCCTCCTGACCCCTCCCAAAGGGGGATCCCACCCTACTGACCCCTCCCAGGACAGGATCCCACCCCCAGCACCTCCTCCAGGGGAGGAAAATCCCATCCCCAGTGCTCCCCTCCACCCCAGCACCTCCCCTTACCCACACCGTGGTGAGGAATGCACAAGGCCCAGGCCGAAGGAGAGCCAGGGAGTCTTCAACAGTTTATTAGAAAGAATGCAGACATTAAAAAAATCCCAGCTGCTCTGAACATAAATTGAGGTTTTTCAGCCCGGTTTTTCCAAGGCGCCCGCGCGCCCCTCACGCTCTTTTGTCGCTCGCTGCCAAACCCACAGTGCAAAATACGATTTTGGTCTAAAATGTACAGATTGACAAGCAACAATGTACAGCCAACTGTCACCCCCTGGGCCAGGAGGTGGGAAAGGTTTGGGGGGGTCACACGGGACCAGGGGCAGGCTCTGACCACCAGCACCGGTCAGGAGGGGGTGAAACACCAAAAAAAACAAAGGAGAAATTTGAAGTTTTTCCTTTTTTTTGTAGGTTTTTTTTTTTTTTAGTGGAACAGACCTGAAGACGTCACAGAGGGATGCGCCTCGCCTGCTGAATTTTGGGGGAGCCAAATGACAAAAAGAGGTTTTTTTTTTTGTTCCCAAACAGACAATTTCAGGTCATGGAAAGGGTGAGGAGAGAGGGAAATGCTCGTTTATCACTCAGTGTTTGTTAATTCAAGGTTTTCCCATTTGAATTTTATCTGCTACGAGGCAAGGAGGCTCTGTAAACTTTATTGCAACTGTTGTGAACGGATTGCCTACTCCTCAATTGGGTTGGTTTGGGGTTTTTTTTTGTTGTTTGTTTGTTTTTTTTTGGAAGTCTGAAAAACGTTTCATGCATAAAGTTATTGCCTCTCCTGGCTTTAAGACCGCCCCGTGCCATGGGACACACCTACCATCAGTGAAGCCATTTAAAATGGACTGAAAATGGGTTAAAAGGATGCAGGATCTCCCTTTAGGGCTATCAACTCAGGAATTCTTATCTCAATTATGAAATGTTGTGATGAACTTCTTTCCCCAAAACCCTGAAGACGACAGTTTGCCTTACTCCAGATCTGGCATTTCTAGAGAGGGGAAAAAAAAGAGAAATTAGTGGGTTTAGGTTTTGTGGGTTTTTGGTTTTGGTTGGTTTTTAAAAGCTCCCAGGGCATTTTTATGTCACAAGGGACATGAGCAAGACGACCTGGCCTCCAACCAAGGAGGTCACGGGGAATTTTGGGGCCTCTGCCCTCCCTCTTTGGCTCTTCCCAAGGGAAAACTGTGCCAGAGCCACCCTGAGCACGTGCTGCCCCTAAAGCCAAAGCCTCCCTGGGACTGCAGCTGCCTGGGAAGGTCAAACTGGTATTTGGGGCTTGCATGGAGAGGCTTTCCCAGATTAGATTTGTCTCGTGGGGCTGGGCTTTAGAGCTGGTGGCCAGGATGAACATTTGCCAGCCCAGAGCCTTCAGCAGGTGTGTGAGGGAAAAATAACAAAAATAACAACAAACTTACTTTCATCATCACTGTCTGGTGAGTCCTGGAAAGGAGAACAAACAACCTTTAAGTGGAGCACAAGGATTTTCTACCACCCTCCCCTGTCAGCAAAGAGCTGCTGTTCCCAAATGTGGATTTTGAGGAATTTCAGGTTCCTGAGGACTCAGTGAGTTCAGTTTGGCCTCACTGCAGACCCCAAAAAAATCCCCAGACAGCAAAATGGTGTCCCCAGCACCCTCAGCACTGCTGGAAGTGACCTCTGCAGGTGACATCACCTGTACAAAAAAGTTTTGGGGCTATTTAAGCTTTTTTTAGTGCTCAGGACCTCTGCAGGTGTTCACCACCCCCACGTACTCACATCATCTGCCCCATCTACTTCTGGCAAGTCTACGTCGTCGTCTCCTCCCATGTTGTTCATCATCTGCTCAGAGACAGAACAGCCACAATTTGGGATGAATCCAACCCCAAACAATCCCAAAACAACAGCTCCCCCTTTGCTTTTAAAGATCAGTCACCCTCATGCAGGAATTACAAAGTTATGGTGCAAAAAAATCTCGGATTTATTGCCTGGAAACTCTCAAAATTCCAGGAATTTTGTTGTTCCCTACCTCAGAAAAACGATCAAAATTGGACATGTCTTCATCTGAATCATCTTCCCAATCTTTCCAGTTGTTGAAGTCCACGCTGAGCCAGTTGAGCTGCACCAGGAGTTATGTAAGGACAAGGAATTATTTAAGGACAAGGAATAACTTAATGAGGGATCAGGAGCAGAAAAAGTGACCCAAAAGTGCTCCAGAATTTTTACATGACCCAAATATTCACTGAATTAAAAGCCAGGGGAGGCAGGAGATGCCCAGACTCACCTTTGCCCTCTCTTTTGTTAACCTTGGCCATGCCTGACCAGATTCTCCTTTTCGTAAACAACACAAGATGGATCTGTCTGTTCTTTTATGCTTTGATTCCTGAAAAAGACCAAATATTCCATCAGGATGACCTTCAGCAGGAACTGCTGACATCCTTCCTTTATCTTCACCTCTTCCCTCATTCCTTGAACTGGAAAACACCACCCAGAGAAGATTCCCTCATTCCCCTCATTGGAAAACACCACCCAGAGAAGATTCCCTCATTCCTTGAACTGGAAAACACCACCCAGAGAAGATTCCCTCATTCCTCATCCTGGAAAACACCACCCAGAGAAGATTCCCTCATTCCTGATCCTGGAAAACACCACCCAGAGAAGATTCCCTCATTCCTTGTGCTGGAAAACACCACCCAGAGAAGATTCCCTCATTCCTGATCCTGGAAAACACCACCCAGAGAAGATTCCCTCATTCCTTGAACTGGAAAACACCACCCAGAGAAGATTCCCTCATTCCTTGAACTGGAAAACACCACCCAGAGAAGATTCCCTCATTGCTTGTCCTGGAAAACACCACCCAGAGAAGATTCCCTCATTGCTTGTCCTGGAAAACACCACCCAGAGAAGATTCCCTCATTTCTCTTATTGGAAAACACCACCCAGAGAAGATTCCCTCATTCCTGATCCTGGAAAACACCACCCAGAGAAGATTCCCTCACTCCTGATCCTGGAAAACACCACCCAGAGAAGATTCCCTCATTCCTCTCATTGGAAAACACCACCCAGAGAAGATTCCCTCATTCCTCTCATTGGAAAACACCACCCAGAGAAGATTCCCTCATTCCTTGAACTGGAAAACACCACCCAGAGAAGATTCCCTCATTCCTTGAACTGGAAAACACCACCCAGAGAAGATTCCCTCATTCCTTGAATTGGAAAACACCACCCAGAGAAGATTCCCTCATTCCTTGTCTTGGAAAACACCACCCAGAGAAGATTCCCTCATTCCTTGTCCTGGAAAACACCACCCAGAGAAGATTCCCTCATTCCTTGTCCTGGAAAACACCACCCAGAGAAGATTCCCTCATTCCCCATCCTGGAAAACACCACCCAGAGAAGATTCCCTCATTCCTTGTGCTGGAAAACACCACCCAGAGAAGATTCCCTCATTTTTCTCACTGGAAAACACCACCCAGAGAAGATTCCCTCATTCCTTGTGCTGGAAAAAACCACCCAGAGAAGATTCCCTCACTCCTTGTCCTGGAAAACACCACCCAGAGAAGATTCCCTCATTCCTTGAACTGGAAAACACCACCCAGAGAAGATTCCCTCATTCCTCATCCTGGAAAACTCCACCCAGAGAAGATTCCCTCACTCCTTGTGCTGGAAAACACCACCCAGAGAAGATTCCCTCATTCCTTGAACTGGAAAACACCACCCAGAGAAGATTCCCTCATTCCTAATCCTGGAAAACACCACCCAGAGAAGATTCCCTCATTCCTCTCACTGGAAAACACCACCCAGAGAAGATTCCCTCATTCCTTATCCTGGAAAAAACCACCCAGAGAAGATTCCCTCATTCCTCTCATTGGAAAACACCACCCAGAGAAGATTCCCTCATTCCTTGTCTTGGAAAACACCACCCAGAGAAGATTCCCTCACTCCTCTCATTGGAAAACACCACCCAGAGAAGATTCCCTCATTTCTCTCATTGGAAAACACCACCCAGAGAAGATTCCCTCATTCCTTGTCTTGGAAAACACCACCCAGAGAAGATTCCCTCATTCCTTGAACTGGAAAACACCACCCAGAGAAGATTCCCTCATTCCTTGAACTGGAAAACACCACCCAGAGAAGATTCCCTCATTCCTGATCCTGGAAAACACCACCCAGAGAAGATTCCCTCATTCCTCTCACTGGAAAACACCACCCAGAGAAGATTCCCTCATTCCTTGTCTTGGAAAACACCACCCAGAGAAGATTCCCTCATTCCTTGAACTGGAAAACACCACCCAGAGAAGTTTTCCTGGATCTGACTTGGAGATTTTATGTTTTAAGGAGTAATTTTGCCCAAATCCAGGGAGCAGCCTAAAGAACAGATGGGATTTTTTTAGAACCACAGAATTATTTGGGTTGGAAATGAGATTAAAAATCAAATTCCAAACCCCTGCCATGGGCAGGGATGTTTTCCACAAGCCCAGGTTGCTCCAACGTGGCTTTGAACAATTCCAGGGATGGAATATTTGAAATTTCTCTGTTCCAGCCCCTCTCACCAGCATCAAGAAATCAGGAAAATTCAGGAATATACTCACATTTGGATCGATATTATTAAAAAGATCGATTTCATTTAAATGTTTAAAGTTATCACTTCCTCCAAGACAACTGCAAGAGAAAAATAAATTTGTTTTTAACCCAAAAAAAAAACCTCATAGGACAAATCTGCTTCTTCTCAGCCCTCCCCAGGTTTGAGTTACTCACCTGAACGTGAGTTTGGACTTTTCAAAATTTACATTTACGTCTTTGCTGTCTTCAACACAGAACTCAATGAAGACGTAGTCCCTCCTGTCGTACCACTTTGCAGAGGCAGGCTGCCTGTGGGCACACAAAAACATTGATTTTTGTCATGAATTCCAACAAAAATCGCTTTTTTTCTGCGCTTAAAACCTGTATTTTCAGCTTATTGTTATTTTTTAAAGGTGTTAAAGCTGAAAAAAGAGAGCAGGAATAAAAAGAAATGATGAATTCGGTGTGTGACGCCCCCAGAAAGGGAGGGAGGAGCCACTGACACGTCTGAGACTGAAATAAACGTTTCAGCAGATCAAAATTCTGATAAACTTCAAGATGAGCTACCACAGAGTGTGGCAGAAACTCCACCACCTCCAAGGGCAGATTTTAGAGTGGTTTTTTGTCATGCAAAGAGTTAAAACCTGAAGTAAAACTACCAAAAACTCCCTTTTTTTTGGGTAATAATACTATAAAAATGGATTTGCTGTGATTAAAACCAAATTAAGCCAGCACAGGTTGGAAAATCACTGCTCCAACCTCTTCACAACCTCCCAAGCACTTTGGAATTCTTCTGCTTTTGCACAACCACTCAAAGAAGCAACAGCTGCAAGGGCAGACTTGAGTGGTTTTTGGTCACGCAAAGAGTTAAAACCTGAAGTAAAACTACCAAAAAAATCCCTTTTTTTGGGTAATAATACTATAAAAATGGATTTGCTGTGATTAAAACCTAATTAAGGCAGGACAGGTTGGAGAATCATTGCTCCAACTCACACTGGGACTCCCAAGCACTTTGGAATTCTTCTGCTTTTGCACAACCACCTCAAGAAGCAACAGCGTGTCCAGGGCAGACTTGAGTGGTTTTTGGTCACACAAAGAGTTAAAACCTGAAGTAAAACTTCCAAAAAATCCCTTTTTTTGGGTAATAATACTATAAAAAATGGATTTTCTATGATTAAAACCTAATTAAGGCAGGACAAGTTGGAGAATCACTGCTCCAACCTCTTCACAACCTCCCAAACACTTTGGAATTCTTCTGCTTTTGCACAACCACTCAAAGAAGCAACAGCTGCAAGGGCAGACTTGAGTGGTTTTTGGTCACGCAAAGAGTTAAAACCTGAAGTAAAACTACCAAAAAAATCCCTTTTTTTGGGTAATAATACTATAAAAATGGATTTGCTGTGATTAAAACCTAATTAACGCAGGACAGGTTGGAGAATCATTGCTCCAACTCACACTGGGACTCCCAAGCACTTTGGAATTCTTCTGCCTTTCCACAACCACCTCAAGAAGCAACAGCGTGTCCAGGGCAGGCATCAGAGTGGTTTTTGGTCATGCAAAGAGTTAAAACCTGAAGTAAAACTACCAAAAAATCCCTTTTTTTGGGTAATAATACTATAAAAATGGATTTTCTATGATAAAAACCTAATTAAGCCAGGATAAATTGGAGAATCACTGCTCCAACCTCTTTACAACTTCCCAAGCACTTTGGAATTCTTCTGCCTTTGCACAACCACCTCAAGAAACAACAGCTGCAAGGGCAGACTTGAGTGGTTTTTTGTCATGCAAAGAGTTAAAACTACAAAAATTTCCTTTTTTTGGGTATTGATACTATAAAAAATGGATTTGCTGTGATTAAAACCTAATTAAGCCAGGATAAATTGGAGAATCACTGCTCCAACTCACACTGGGGCTCCCAAGCACTTTGGAATTCTTCTGCCTTTGCACAACCACTCAAAGAAGCAACAGCGTGTCCAGAGCAGACTTCAGAGTGGTTTTTTTGTCATGCAAAGAGTTAAAACTACAAAAAACTCCTTTTTTTGAGCTATTGATATTATAAAAAATGGATTTTCTATGATTAAAATCTAATTAAACCAGCACAAGTTGGAGAATCATTGCTCCAACTCACACTGGGGCTCCCAAACACTTTGGAATTCTTCTGCCTTTGCACAACCACTCAAAGAAGCAACAGCGTGTCCAGGGCAGACTTCAGAGTGGTTTTTGGTCACACAAAGAGTTAAAACCTGAAGTAAAACTACAAAAAACTCCTTTTTTTGGGTATTGATACTATAAAAAATGGATTTGCTGTGATTAAAACCAAATTAAGCCAGGATAAATTGGAGAATCACTGCTCCAACTCACACTGGGACTCCCAAGCACTTTAGAATTCTTCTGCTTTTGCACAACCACCTCAAGAAGCAACAGCTGCAAGGGCAGACTTGAGTGGTTTTTTGTCATGCAAAGAGTTAAAACCTGAAGTAAAACTACCAAAAAATTTCCTTTTTTTGGGTAATAATACTATAAAAAAATTGATTTTCTATGATTAAAACCTAATTAAGCCAGGACAGGTTGGAGAATCACTGCTCCAACCTCTTCACAACCTCCCAAGCACTTTGGAATTCTTCTGCCTTTGCACAACCACCTCAAGAAGCAACAGGGAAAAGCCAAAAAGCTCTGGACCAACTCCTGTGTTTGCAGTTCCACCCTGAGAACTCACCTGCAACTCTCTGTGCTCTGTGGAGCGAGGAAAACCTGGCTGGGCTCAGACACCTCCTCCCCCTCCCAGTCCTGCCCAGGGAACGCCTGAATTCCAGGAGAAGCTCCAGGCCTCCCAGCAGGGCTGGGGAGAGGCACAGAGGCCATGGGTGTTCCTCAGGCTCAGTTTGTCCTCCTGAGATCAGGGAATTGTGGAATGGTTGGGAGGGACCTGGAAGTTCAGCCATGGCAGGGACACTTTTCACTAACACAGGTTGATCCAAGCTCTGTCCAAGCTTGGACACTTCAAGGGATGAGGAATTCTCTGGGGAATCCATTCCAGGGTCTCACAACCTCACAGGGAGGAATTTCATCCCAATATCTCATTTTAATTTCATCTTTAACCATTCCTCCCTTATTTGCTGTTCCTGTGCCTCACAAGGAGGAATTTCATCCCAATATCCCATCTTAAAATCCTCTTTAACCATTCCTTCTTTATCTGCCATTCCTGTGTCTCACATGGAGGAATTTCATCCCAAATATCCCATTTTAAAATCCTCTTTAACCATTCCTCCTTTATCTGCCATTCCTGTGCCTCAGCAGCCTCACAGGCAGGAATTTCACCCCAATATCCCATCTTAAAATCCTCTTTAACCATTCCTCCCTTATCTGCTGTTCCTGTGCCTCACAGGGAGGAATTTCATCCCAATATCCCATTTTAATCTCATCTTTAACCATTCCTTCTTTATCTGCCATTCCTGTGCCTCACAGGGAGGAATTTCACCCCAATATCCCACTTTAATCTCATCTTTACCCATTCCTCTTATACTGCTGTCCTGTACCTCACAGCAAGGAAATTTCACCAAAATCCAATCTTAAAATTCTCTTTAAAACCATCCCTCCTTTATCTAGCCATCCTGTGCCTCAGCAGCATCACAGAGAGGAATTTCATCCCAATATCCCATTATCCATCTATCTTTAGCCATTCCTCATTTATCGCCATTCCTGTGACGCAGAGCTCCCCAGAGAGGAATTTCACCCCAAATATCTCCATTTTAATCTCATCTTTAACCATTCCTCCTTACTGCTGTTCTGGGCTCTAGAGCCTCAACAGGCAGAAATTCATCCCAAATATCCCCTTAAAATCCTCTTTAACCATTCCCCCTTTATCTGCCATTCCTGTGCCTCACATGGAGGAATTTCATCCCAAATATCCCATCTTAAAATCCTCTTTAACCACTCCTCCTTTACCTGCTGCTCCTGTACCTCACAAGGAGGAATTTCATCCCAAATATCCCATTTTAATCTCATCTTTAACCATTCCTCCTTTATCTGCTGTTCCTGTGCCTCACAGGCAGGAATTTCATCCCAATATCCCATTTTAATCTCATCTTTAACCACTCCTCCTTTACCTGCTGTTCCTGTGTCTCACAAGGAGGAATTTCACCCCAATATCCCATCTTAAAATCCTCTTTAACCATTTCTCCTTTATCTGCCATTCCTGTGCCTCACAGGCAGGAATTTCACCCCAATATCCCATTTTAATCTCATCTTTAACCATTCCTTCTTTATCTGCCATTCCTGTGCCTCAGCAACCTCACAGGGAGGAATTTCATCCAAATATTGTATCTTAATCTCATCTTTAACCATTCCTCCCTTACCTGCTGTTCCTGGGCCTCAGCAGCCTCACAGGGAGGAATTTCATCCCAAATATCCCATTTTAAAATCCTCTTTAACCATTCCTTCTTTACCTGCTGTTCCTGTACCTCACAGGGAGGAATTTCATCCCAATATCCCATTTTAACCTCAAATTTAACCATTCCTCCCTTATCTGCTGTTCCTGTACCTCACAGGCAGGAATTTCATCCCAATATCCCATCTTAAAATCCTCTTTAACCATTCCTCCTTTATCTGCTGTTCCTGTGCCTCAGCAGCCTCACAAGGAGGAATTTCACCCCAATATCCCATTTTAATCTCATCTTTAACCATTCCCTCTTTACCTGCTGTTCCTGTGCCTCACAGGGAGGAATTTCATCCCAAAAATCCCATTTTAACCTCCTCTTTAACCATTCCTCCTTTACCTGCTGTTCCTCTGCCTCACAGGCAGGAATTTCATCCCAATATCCCATTTTAAAATCCTCTTTAACCATTCCTCCTTTATCTGCCATTCCTGTGCCTCACAGGGAGGAATTTCATCCCAATATCCCATTTTAATCTCATCTTTAACCATTCATTCTTTATCTGCCATTCCTGTGCCTCAGCAGCCTCACAAGGAGGAATTTCACCTCAATATCCCATTTTAACCTCAAATTTAACCATTCCTCCTTTATCTGCCATTCCTGTGCCTCAGCAGCCTCACAGGGAGGAATTTCATCCCAAAAATCCCATTTTAACCTCCTCTTTAACCATTCCTCCTTTACCTGCTGTTCCTGTCCCTCACAGGGAGGAATTTCATCCCAAAAATCCCATTTTAACCTCCTCTTTAACCATTCCCCCTTTATCTGCTGTTCCTGTGCCTCACAGGCAGGAATTTCATCCCAATATCCCATTTTAACCTCAAATTTAACCATTCCCCCTTTATCTGACATTCCTGTCCCTCACAGGGAGGAATTTTTTCCCAGCTGATGCCCCTGCAAGGACCTGCAGTGGGATGAGGTGGAAAGGTCTGAGCTGGGCAAGGATCTAAACCAGGAAAGTTGGGAGTGACATGGCTGTGACAGCAGCTGCCTCCTCACCAAGGTGAGAGACACTTCGTGCTGCTCTCTAAACCAATATCTAACCAAAAAATTAACTTTTCACACAATTTATTAAGGTGAAAAACTTTGCTAAACTTCCAGATGAAGATTTTGACTCACTGTTGGCATTGAGCTGTGCCACATTTAGCAAAGGGACTCATCCAAAGGTTCCTGCTGCTCCTATCCACATTTTTTAGGGATGAACCCAAGCATGGCACAGCCCAGCTCCAGCTGAACCCCAAACCAGTCACCTCAGAGCTCCTGGACAAACTGGTGCCAGCTCAGGGAAAGGCAGAATGGCCACGATGCCTTGGGCAGCCCCAACACCTCCTGTAGGTGCCACATCACCAATGTCCAAGATTTAATTTCCAAGAGGATAAAAATGTGGATTCTGAATTGAGCTTTGAGTTTGAGCTGTTAGAAGTGCAAACCTGATGCTTCCCCTCCTAGCAGCATTTCAGGGAATGTTAATTATCACCTGATTCAGGTGAAGCACAGCAGGAATTTTCTTACTGTGGTATTTTTAAACCTTTCTTGGACAGAGATTTCCTCTTTTAATGGAAGAGTCCCAAGAGGAAATGAGGGTGAGAAAGGCCCTGCTCTGCTCCCTCTGTGCTGGGAGACAAAACCCCCCCAGCGTGGGGCACTCAGAACCTCAGCCAGCCCCGTTATCCAACAGAAATCTCAGTGTCCCTGCCTGGATGACGCAGGGGCTGAATGGTGTTAACACTTCCCAGTTCTCAATGTCAATGGAGACATCTCCAGCCTTCCCAGGGAGTCCTGGCTGTGACCTCGGCATCTCTGCCAGGATTGGGGATTTGAGGCACCAACAAAACACACAAAAATCCCACCCAGCTCAAGGCAACACACACAGATCCAAACTGGAGAGCAGCGACATCTCAGATAAGTTTTACTCTGCCATAATTCACTTTTCTGAACCTAAACCTGCGCTGCTTTCCCGGGGAATTCACCCCGGAGCTGCCTCTCCTCCTTTTTTATCTCCTTTTCCAATCTCAACCTCCCAAAAGGAGGAGGAAAACCTCCCCTGTGAGCTTCAGTCAGGACTCAACCAGTAACGCAGGACCCGCCGGAGAGCTGGGATGAGGAGGAAGCCGCAGCTGCTTTTTTGTCTCCTGCCCACACGGAGATTCCCAGGAGACAACCACACACAGCAGCAGCCTGTGGGGAGCTGGGCACGTGCTCCCAGTTCTCCCAGTGCTCCCAGTGTTCCCACACACCCACGGAAAATCTCCTCTCACAGGCACTGACCCCACACCACCTGTTACACCCAAATCCCGAGGGAGCTCGACCTCCTGATAATTTTTGGTTATCCGGCACCCCCGTGGGATTTGGGGAAGAGAAAGGAATTTAAACGTGCTCCATTCTGGTGTGGATTTCCTCTGCCTCATCCACCTGCGTTTTGGGGACTTCCTGAGCAGCCACAGCCACCCCCACAGCTCCTCTGGCTCTTCCAGTCCCCACATTCCGATGGCAATCGTTATTCCAGCGTTGTGGAACAGGTTCTAGAAGCTTCTCAGCAGCACTGATGGGCAAGGTGGAGGCTCAGAGCCCTCAAGGTTCTGTTGGATATCCCTGGGTATATCCTGGCACAGCTTTTGACACGCTGAACTCATCAGTGGAATCCCAAATCTCCCCATTTGTGGCATGGAAAAGTTTCCAAACCTTTTCTCCTGTGCCTCTGGAATCTCATCTTTATCTCCTGACAGTTCCTACACCTCGAGGACCCTGCAGGAATCAGCTCCTCCAACAAGATTTTCCCCTCCCAGGCAGCAATAAAACCTGTTTTACAAAATTATTTTTCCTTTCATTTACACGCCCTGCAAAGGCATTTTTTTTTTAATTAAAAAAACCCCTCATTTTAGGTTTTAGGTGATTCTACGCCTGCAGTTTCAGGATGATGAAATCTACAGAAATCACACCAAAAAAACCCCTCCAACTTGATCACAGTTCTCTCACTTTCACTCAGGTTGAAGCACCTCCACTGTTCAGGGTTTCAGAACGAAAGTAAAAGCTTGGCTGGGGGCAAGAGATCAAAAGCCAGCGGTTAACGCTGCCCTCAGACTGAATTCCTGACAGAACAAAACCTCAGGAAGTGCTGCTGCCTCCAGCCCTTGCAGCCAGACATGTGGAGGTCACAAAATCCTGGAATGGTTTGGGTTGGAAAGGACCTTGAAGCTCATTTATCCTCCCCCCCTGGATGTGCAGGGACATCTCCAACCATCTCCAACCTCCAGGGATGGAGCATCCTTGGAAAATCCATTCCAGCACCTCACAACCCTCAGAGGGAGGAATTTTTTTCCTCAATATCCCACCTAACTCTCCTTTTTGGCATTTTGAAGCCATTTCCCCTCATCCTGCCTATGGAAATGTGGGAATTCTGCCCGCAGCTCTTCTCCCCCAGCCAATTTTCCCTCTTGAGTATCACCCTGCACACGGAAAACTCCGGCTCTTCTTTCCTGAGGGAGCACTCACGTCGATCAAAGCTCTTCCACGAGCTGGTTTTGGGTCACTGAAGCGTCCCCGGGAGAATTTTAAGGAAGGAAATTAATTAGGGCTCCCTGGAACGGCAGCCCGGGCACCGGGGAACGCGGGATTCCGCCCGGGATGCACGTGGAGAACCGAGGAGCGCCTCACCCGCACCGGGCACAGCAGCACCGAGGGTTTCCATGTGCTTCCAGCCCTTCCTGAGGAGCTTTTTCGCTATTCCTCGGTTTTTCATGGAATTCTGGAACGGTTTGGGTTAAAAGGGATTTTAAAGCCCAATCACCTTCCACACCAGACCAGGCTGTTCCGAGCCCTGTCCAGCCTGGCCTTGGACACTTTCAGGGACAGCGCAAAGCCCAAGGATGGATTTTAAGTGGAAAATCCGAAGTTTACACACAGATCCGCTCGCCTGCACGCTCTGGATGCTTCCACGCGTTACTTACCGGGAGCTTTCCGCGGTTTCGGCGGCCACCGAGCCCCACCGAGAAACGCGCAACACCCCCCGAACTCCCCCATTCCCATTCATTCCGCGCAGCACGGAGCGGGGACGGGAGATCCCGCCCCGGCCGAGCCGGTAACCGGGACCGGCGGCCGAACCGGGGCGCTCCGCCCTCACCCGGTAACCGGGGTTAGGCCCACCCGATAACCGGGGCAAAACCCACCGGCGCCGTGGCGGGGCCGCCCAAGGTCAGCACGCGGCGGGGAACCCGCGCTCGGCGGCGGCACCGGGGCGGCTCCCGCGGTAGCGCCCGCGGCCCGGCGGGGCCTGGCGGGGCCTGCCCGCGCCGCTCCCACCCCCGGGCCTCACATGGCGGATGGCGACGGCTCCGGCGGGCGCTCCTGCGGGGGGGGATGCGGCTCGGAGTTCCAGGCGATGTACGCGGGTTGTGCGGGCGGCTCGGTCGCGGTTTAGCGGTGCCGGGAGAGCTCCGGGAGTTCCGGCGGCGGCTCCGGTGGCTCCGGGCGGGCTCGGGGCTCGGCGCGGCCTCGCTCCCACAATGCCCCGCGCGCGCTCGGCCCGTGGTGACGCAGCAAAATCCCCGCGCCCCGCGCGCGCCGCCTCCTCGCGCCGCCGCCACCGCGCGTGCGCGGCTCCTCCCACACGCCCCCCGGCGCGCGCCCCCGCCCGCTGCCCTTCCAGCAGCTTCTGGGCGCGCATGCGCAGTGCGGTCATTGCTGAGGGGAGGGGGACGGAAAGGGGAGAGCCCCAAGACCCCCCAACATTTTCCTTGTGCTGCTGTTCTGTGGGAGCAGAGCCTGACCTCACCCGGATCTACTCTTCCATCAAGGAGTTGTGGGGTGAAAATTCCCCGCCTGAATTTCCTCCAGGCTGAGCTCCTTTCCCAGCTCCCTCACGACTTCTGCTGCTCCAGCCCCTCAATGGCTCTGTGGTTGTGAGGGCGCAGAAATGGATCCAGCACTGGAGAGGCCTCAGCAGTGCCAGCACAGGGGGACAATCCCTGTCCCTATGGATGGGACAGTCCAGGTGCCATCCTGGGCACACCTGGGCACACCTGGGCTCATCCTGGGCTCACCTGGACACACCTGGGCACACCTGGGCTCACCTGGGTACATCTGGGCACACCTGGGCTCACCTGGGCACACCTGGGCACACCTGGGCTCACCTGGGTACATCTGGGCTCACCTGGGCACACCTGGGCTCACCTGGGCTCATCCTGGGCTCACCTGGGCACACCTGGACACACCTGGGCTCATCCTGGGCTCACCTGGGCACACCTGGGCTCATGTCCAGCTGCTGGCCCCAGCACCCCCAGGGCCTTTCCCAGCTTTCCACCCCCTCTTCCCCCAACCTGGAGTGTTCCGTGGGGTTGGTGGTGCCTTGTTTGACCCACCAGCCTCAGCCCATCCTGTCCCGATGGCTCTTTCTGCCTTCCAGCAGATCAGTATTACCAAAGCTGGTGTCATCCACAAACCAAGGTGCCCTTGTTCCCCTCACCAGATCATGGATAAAAACATTACAGAGCTGTCCCTGACATGGCCACTCACGGGATACAGCCCAGTTTGAACCCCAAGAGTGCACCTGTCCTAAAGTCTTTATTAGAGTTCACAGCCTTTCCCTCATCCATGTGTTATAAATGCATTTTATATAATTGGCTTTTCACAAATATTAAATTGAATGCTTTATGTAGAATGTGGGAAGATTGGACTGGATTTTCTTTTAATTAATAGAATTTAGAAATGTGATTTTAACTTAGAACATTGGGGTCTTTTATTTTCCTGTTGACCAAGAAAGAGATTAAACTTCTGTTATCAAATATCTTGTCCGAATGAAAATGATCCCAAGAGAAGAATTTACGGACCTGCGTTATCAGATGGAATGGAGCCACCCAAGGATGGGTCTGCTGGGTGGAATGGTTGAGGGGAGTTGGGACTAAACAAAAGAATTCACACTCAAAAATAATGTTTGAATCATGCATGTGAATTTTTAAATATGCAACAGGCTCATGTATAAAAAGAAAAAAAACTGTTAGATGGGGTGTGCTGGCTGGTTCTGTGCCAGCCACCCTCGGTCGAGAAAATATTTTGCTTTTATCTCTCCTAATTGTTTATTTTCTTTATTTTTTTTTAATTAAACTTCTAAATTTTTCCAAGAAAGTGAACCTGGTTTTTCACACATTCCTGCCTGCTGCAGGGAACTGAGGAGCTCCCCTGAAGGGAACCCTGAGGGGATGAAGGGGTGACCCTGCAGCCCTGATTGAGGCTGACCCGGGCTCGTGTCCAGCCAGGCTCTGGGACAGGAAGGAAAGGAGGGAACGGGCAGGTGCTGTTCCAGGATGGGGTGAAATCCTGGAAGGAAGGCTCCACCCTGAGGCCACGACAAAGCAAAGCACAACAGAGCAAGCAATTTCACCAACAATAAGCCACAACTTTTATTAACCGATAGAAATAGTACAAATTTTAAATTTTGGTTGTATTTTTACTCTTCTCTGAAACACCAAAAAAGGCTCCTCCCTCCGGCGGCTACATCGTCAGCTCCTGTGGGGAAAATGGGAGTCAGGAGCCAGCCTGGAACCAGCAGCTCCCCCCAGGGAACCCCCAAAACCTGCAGCCCCCCAGGACTCACCATTATGGCGTTTACAATGTCGTTACTGTTGTTCTTGAGGGCTCTCACGGCCTTTGCCCGTGACACGTTCGCCTGTGACATCACCAGCTCGATGTCTTTCACCTCCACGCCGGTTTCGTCAACCTGAAGGGAGAAACAGAGGCCAGGATTGGTGCCAATTCCAGGCCTGGAATGGGTTGGGATTGTATGGATTGGAAGCCAGGAGGTTCCACTATAAACACCCCCAAGGTAGGACCCTGTGCTCTCCATTTGTCATCACAGCAGAAACAGGGATAAAGGAGAGGAATCCACGGTGTTGGGGAGGATGAAACAGGAAAACCTTATAAATACGACTGCTTATTTATAGAGAATATGAAACATATCAGTGAAATAGCATTGAAGGCAAGTTTGGATGTCTAAGATGGGGAATTGGATATGGGATATGGGCTCTGGGATGAGGATATGGGGTCTGAGATGGGGATTGGGAGGGCTGCAGGGTCTGGGATGGGGAATGGGATATGGGATGAGGATATGGGGTCTGAACAACTGGAAAACAATGGTGTGGCCAGCTGAAATTAAATCCCCCTTGATGAAACAATGCAATTCTCCTTACTGAAAGTCTAAGGGTCAGAGCAGACCCTGCTGGCTTGGCAGGAGGGGTCCAAAGAGTAATTTTTAGAGTTTAAAATATAACACTGTATGGTAATGTAGTGATTCTTATAGGCTGTATGTAAATTCTATAGGATTTGTATCTTGTACTAGATTGGTTGGTGTAAATTAGAATATTCAGTATAGAAGATTTAATGGATTTTAATGGGAATTTTGCTTTCTTGCTCCTTCTCTTCTTCACTCTCTTCTCACTCTCTCTCTGCTCTGAGCTGTGGCTGGCAGCTCCCAGCAGGGCCCTTTCACCCACACCCTATACAATAAAATGCTGCTTCAAAACCAGGCTTGACTCCAGAGATCTCTCATCTCTGTCCATCACGTCGTTCCCACACATGGATTAACCCAAATCACAGCCCCACAGAGAGGCTGAGGAAGGCCTTACCTCCTCTTCCTCGCTCTCCTCCTGCACTGTGGGGGTCTGTGTGTTTTCCTGGATGTTGGAAACGGGTTCTCCTTGCACTTTGAACTTTTCGGCGGCCGCCAGCTGAGCCTGCTGGGACAGGTCTTCAATCTGCAGGAGGGAAGGGAAGGAGAGGTGAGGCCAGTCCTGGGCAGTGCCAGCACAATCCCTGGCAGGAGCCACACGGTGCACAGGGGACAGGAAGGAATCCTGGCATGGAGTCCTGCTCACCTTGGCCTCACCAAAGACGATGTAGGTGTCTGATGCAGGGCTCTTGTACACGTCTGGCTTTGTGATGACAAAG
The DNA here is from genome assembly GCA_910950805.1 of Acrocephalus scirpaceus scirpaceus. Taxonomy (NCBI): domain Eukaryota; kingdom Metazoa; phylum Chordata; class Aves; order Passeriformes; family Sylviidae; genus Acrocephalus; species Acrocephalus scirpaceus. Next base: position 29,725 of record CAJVGK010000031.1, read on the forward strand.
AGGATGTTCTTGGATTTCCTGATGGTGACTCTGGTCACTCCTGTCACCTGGCGAAGGCCCAGCTTGGACATTGCCTAAAAAACACCAGGGAAAGGTCAGAGCCACTCCTCTCTCTCTGGAGTCCCAGATCCAACATCTGGGATTTCCATTTACCCCACAACTCCCTCCCACAACTTTCCATTCATGGATACACATGGAAATGTGCATGTACTGCCACGGAGCAGCACTGCTGGGTGTCAGCTGGAGGGACACTGCAATCCCAGGGCTGGTGAGATCCCCAGCGTGACTGATGGAGGAACACTGCAATCCCAGGGCTGGTGAGATCCCCAGCGTGACTGATGGAGGAACACTGCAATCCCAGGGCTGGTGAGATCCCCAGCGTGACTCTGAGCCCTGGGGCTGTTCTCCAGGGGCAGATGAAGCCTCACCTTCCGAGCTTTCTTCTCACTCCGGCTCTGTTTTGCTTTGCTGACGGGTTCTTCGTCTATTTCGGCCGCTGCCGCGAGCTGCAGGGTTGGGAAAACCAGAGGGACCCGTGACAATCCTGAGGTGACACCACAGGGACTCTGAGCCACCAGGGATGGCGTGTGCCACCTGCCCTACCTGTGCCTGCTGTGTCGTGGCCTGTGTGGAGTCCTGCTCTTCGAGCTCTGGTACGGATTCATCGCTGTCGGACTCTGTGCCAGACCCTGCAGAGACACACAGCCCTCACTCTTCCCACCTCAGGTAGGTCCAGCTGCTGGTTCCCAGTGCAGCCACCAGTCAGCCCAGTTAGGTGATGGATGAAGCATTCCCTGCAGTCTGAATGCCATCAGGAGCTGTCACTGCACCCAAAATGCCATCAGGAGCTGTCACTGCACCCCAAATGCCATCAGGAGCTCCCACTGCACCCCAAATGCCATCAGCTGGTGGCATGAGTGGGTCCTCAGCCTCTCTCCATGGTGCCAGAGCCCCACAGGTGCCCAGAGGCTCTGGAATGAATCCTGAGGCAGCTCCAGCTTGAGGGTGGCACTCCCAGGGTGCTGAGGTGGCAGCAGCCCAGTGTCCCCTCACACCCAGAGCTGACACACAGCACCAAGACCTCACTCACCGAGCCCTCAGGGCTGCTGCACATTCATGGCTCCACTACAGGGATGATTCTGGGATAACCCCAAACTCCCCTGAGGGAACAGCACCTCTGGGTGCCCAAAGGGCCACCAGCTGCAGTGCCACCACCACTTGTGACCCACAGCACCGACCACGGCAGTTATCAAAGCAGAGCCAGGTGTCCCCAACACCTGAGGACATCTGGAGGTGACCGTGATGCTCCCATGCAACCATTACCTGGATCCAGTCCTGCTTCCTGCTCTGTGCCCACAGGAGCCTTGGCAAAGCTCCCTGCAGGTATCAGGGTGTGCCCAACACTTCAGGCAGAGCGTGGGGACAGCACAATTTGTCACCAGCACTGCTGACCTCCAGGAACACCACGTGAACACAGCAGGGACAGGCACGTGGTGGCAGCTCTGTGTGAAGCCAGTGATGCCCATGCCATAAAAAGCCCACACCGTGCTCCGTGTGCCCGGGGACACGCGTTAGTGACCGTGCTGAACCCCGTCCCCTCCCTGCTCCCCGGGGCTCACGGGGGGGTTAGTAACCCGTGGGGACAGCCAGTGACACTCCATGCACACGGCAAACCACAAATAATACCCTTGTCATTCTTGAGGATGGGCTGGGCTGCCAGCGGGACCCCCGTGGGAGGGGAGAGCTCCAGCAGCACGGGCGGCTCGGGGGGGAGCAGAGGCGGCAGATCCTCATCGTCAGCGCCGAGCTTCGAGGGAGCTTTGGGCTGGGCAGGGCAAGCCTTGGCCACCTTGTTATTGCTGGGGGGCTGCTGCTTTTTGGCAGGGGCAGAGCTGGGACGGTTGGTGTCTGCTTTTGTAGGGGTTGGGGGCTTTGGAGGGGCACCAGGAACACCCGTGGCCGGAGCTGCAGGAGTTGGAGCAGCCTTGACAGGGCTCTTTGGAGCTGCCTTGGCCTCAGCAGGGGTGGCTGGAGCTGGGGTGGATTTGACAGGACTTTTTGGGGCTGCCTTGGCCTCAACAGGGCTTTTTGAGGGTCCTTTGGCTGCAGCAGGGGTGGCTGGAGGTGGGGTGGCTTTGACAGGACTTTTTGGGGGTGCCTTGGCCTCAGCAGGGGTGGCTGGAGCTGGGGTGGCTTTGACAGGACTTTTTGGAGCTGCCTTGGCCTCAGCAGGGGTAGATGGAGCTGGGGTGGCTTTGACAGGACTTTTTGGAGGTGCCTTGGCCTCAGCAGGGCCTTTTGAGGGACCCTTGGCTGCAGCAGGGGCCACTGGAGCTGGGGTGGCTTTGACAGGACTTTTTGGGGCTGCCTTGTCCTCAGTGGGGGTGGCTGGAGCTGGGGTGGCTTTGGCAGGGCTCTTTGGGGGTGTTTTGGCTGCTGGGGGGGACACTAGGAGCTGGGGTGGCTGAAATGGGGCTCTTGGGAGGCACTTGGGCAGGAGCCAGAGGTGTTTTGGGCTCAGCAGGGGCTGCTGGAGTTGGGGTGCCTTTGGCAGGGCTCTTTGGGGGTGTTTTGGCCTCAGCAGGGGCTGCTGGAGTTGGGGTGGCTTTGGCAGGGCTCTTTGGGGGTGTTTTGGCCTCAGCTGCAGGGGCTGGGGTGGCTTTGGCAGGACTTTTTGGGGGTGTTTTGGCTGCTGGAGGGGCAGCTGGAGCTGGGGTGGCTTTGGCCTCAGCAGGGGCAGCTTTGGCAGAGCTTTTTGGGGGTGCCTTGGCCTCAGCAGGGACAGCTGGAGCTGAAGGTGCTGGAGCTGAAGGTGCTGGAGCCACAGGAGCAGATGGGGCAGTGACAGGGCTGCCCTTGGGAGACTTTTTGTCTGCTGGGCTCTTTGGGGGTGTCTTGTCCTCAGTGGGGGTGGCTGGAGCTGGGGTGGCTTTGACAGGGCTCTTTGGGGGTGCCTTGTCCTCAGTGGGGGTGGTTGGAGCTGGGGTGGCTTTGGCAGAGCTCTTTGGGGGTGTTTTGGCTGCTGGGGGTGCAGCTGGAGCTGGTGGAGCTGCAGGAGCTGGGGTGGCAGCAACCGGGCTCTTGGGAGCTGCTTTGGGTGCAGGAGGGATGGCCAGAGCTGCCATGGGTGGTGTGGCAGGGACAGAAGGAGCAGCTGGAGCAGTGACAGGGCTCCCAGGAGCTGCTTTGGCTGCAGGAGGGGTGGCCAGAGGTGCCATGGGTGGTGTCACAGGGACAGCAGGAGGTGTTTTAGGAGCAGGAGTGGCTGGAGCTGCCATGGGTGCTGTGACAGGGACAGAGGGGACAGCTGGGGCAGTGACAGGGCTACCAGGAACTGGTTTGGCTGCAGGAGGGGTGGCTGGAGCTGCCATGGGCAGTGTGGCAGGGGCACCAGGAGGTGTTTTAGGAGCAGGAGTGGCTGGAGCTGCCATGGGTGGAGTGACAGGGACAGAGGGAACAGCTGGAGGTGTTTTAGGAGCAGGAGAAGTGGCCAGAGGTGCCATGGGTGGTGTGACAGAGCCAGCTGGAGGTGTTTTAGGTGCAGGAGGGGTGGCTGGAGCTGCCATGGGCAGTGTGACAGGGACAGCAGGAGGTGTTTTAGGTGCAGGAGGGGTCCCAGGAGCTGCCATGGGTGGAGTGACAGGGACAGAGGGAACAGCAGGAGGTGTTTTAGGTACAGGAGGGGTGCCAGGAGCTGCCATGGGCGGTGTGACAGGGACAGCAAGAGGTGTTTTAGGTGCAGGAGGAGTGGCCAGAGCTGCCATGGGCGGTGTGACAGGGACAGAAGGAGCAGCTGGGGCAGTGACAGGGCTACCAGGAGCTGCTTTGGCTGCAGGTGGGGTGGCTGGAGCTGCCATGGGTGGTGTGACAGGGACAGCAGGAGCTGCTTTGGCTGCAGGAGGGGTGGCTGGAGCTGCCATGGGTGGTGTCACAGGGACAGAGGGGACAGCAGGAGGTGTTTTAGGTGCAGGAGGGGTCCCAGGAGCTGCCATGGGTGGTGTGACAGAGCCAGCAGGAGGTGTTTTAGGAGCAGGAGAAGTGGCCAGAAGTGCCATGGGCGGTGTCACAGAGGGGCCAGCAGGCACAGGAGCTCCTGCAGGGCACACAGGGCTTGCAGGAGGCCCTGGGATGGACATGGCAGCTCCCAGTGCAGGTGTGGACAGGGCAGGAGGCACCGGGGCTGCTGCAGCCACAGGGGCTGCCCGAGGGGCCGGGCTCCCAGGACAGACCTTGGCAACAGAAGGAGCAGCTGGGAGCAGTGGTGAGACTGGGGCAGCAGGTGGGGCAGCAGCAGGGTGCCCAGGGGACATCCCAGCCGGCAGCAGAGGGATGGGGGGTGACAAGGGAGCTTTGGGGGCAGCCAGGAACACAGGGGGAGAGATGGCACCGACCAGGGCTGCAGTTGGAGCTGGGGCTCGGGGAGAGGCTGGAACAGAAGCCAGCGGGGTGGAAGCTGGAATTCCAGGAACTGTGGGAACTGGGGGTGATCCTGGGCTCTGGGGACACACTGCCACAGCAGGAGCAGGCAGCAAAGTGGGGGGAGACACTGGTGGGGGAGAGGCCAGAAGGGGACGGGATGGGGGAGGCAGGAGAGGGGTTGGGGGTGCTCCAGAGGCAGGGAGAGGGGTTGGGGGTGCTCCAGAAACAGGGAGAGAGGCTGGGGCTGCTCCAGAGGCAGGGAGAGGGATTGGGGCTGCTCCAGAGGCAGGGAGAGGGGCTGGGGGTGCTCCAGAGACAGGGAGAGGGGATGGGGCTGCTCCAGAGGCTGGGGCTGCTCCAGAGGCAGGGAAAGGGTTTGGAGCTGCTCCAGAGACAGGGAAAGGGTTTGGAGCTGCTCCAGAGGCAGGGAAAGAGGCTGGGGCTGCTCCAGAGGCAGGGAAAGGGGTTGGGGGTGCTCCAGAAACAGGGAGAGAGGCTGGGGGTGCTCCAGAGGCTGGGGCTGCTCCAGAGGCAGGGAAAGGGTTTGGAGCTGCTCCAGAGGCTGGGGCTGCTCCAGAGGCAGGGAAAGGGGTTGGGGGTGCTCCAGAGGCAGGGAAAGGGGTTGGGGGTGCTCCAGAGGCAGGGAAAGGGTTTGGAGCTGCTCCAGAGGCAGGGAAAGGAGCCACAGGTGCAGCTCCCACAGAAGCAGCAGCAGGAGGAGTTTTCATGGCAGAGGTGAGAGCAGCTGGGAGAGAACTGGGGCTCACTGGGGGGACAAGAGGGGTCGCTGTCACTGCAGCAGAAGCAGCAGCCAGGCCAGGTGACACTGGAGCTGGGAGTCCTGGGGACACTGGGCTAACTGGGGCAGGCCCTGGAGATGCTGGGGCTGCAAAACCCACCGGGGCCTGAGGAGCTGGAGGTGGGGCAGCGGTGACTGGGCCAGGCAGAGCTGGGGCAGGGGGCTGGGGGGGCACGGAGAACACGGGGATGGCTGCAGCTGGAACCACGGGGGGGGACACGGGGCCTGGGGGGCCCGGCAGAGCTGGGGCAGAGCTGGGTGGCTGTGCTGGGACAGCCTGGGCGGATGGAGATGGAGGCAGAGGTGGGGAATGAGCAGCATGAAGAACAGCTAAAGGAGAGAAACAGAGTGAGCCATGAGAGGAGGAGAGACAGGGACGGGGCAGGCAGCCAGCCCTGGCCTTCCCCTGGCCTCTGTGCCTGGCTTGTGGCCCAGCAGGGCCTGCCAGGGTCAGCACGGACCAGCTCATCCCCTTCTAGAACACCCTGAGAGCCCTGGAATGGCTGGAGGCATTCCCTGAACCATCAGGAAACTCCAGCAGGCCAGGGATGCAGGGGCTGTCACCACCTCTGTGGAGCCCCAGAGGTCTGGCAGGACCCCCAGGGCAGCTCACGAGCCTGGGGTCACCCCTGGGGCTGGAGGTGACCCCTGGGGTCACCCTTGGGGCTGCTGGGAGCACAGAGGAACAAAGATCCACCTGAGAAGAGGATGGAAAAATCAAATATAATCCACTGGCACATGGAATTACTCCTGGAGTGCCCTGGGGTCACCCCTGGGGCTGCTGGGAGCATGGGAGAACAAAGATCCACCTTAGAAGAGGATGGAAAAGTCAAATCTAACCCACTGGCACGTGGAATTACTCCTGGAGTGCTCTGGGGTCACCCCTGGGGCTGCTGGGAGCATGGGAGAACAAAGATCCACCCGAGAAAAGGATGGAAAAATCAAATATAACCCACTGGTACATGGAATTACTCCTGGAGTGCCCTGGGGTCACCCCTGGGGTCACCCCGGGGCTGCTGGGGCCATAAGGGAACAAAGATCCACCCGAGAAAAGGATGGAAAAGTGAAATCTAACCCACTGGCACATGGAATTACTCCTGGAGTGCCCTGGGAGTCTCCTCCCTCCAGCCATGGGGACATGAGGGCACAACCACATGGGGGTGGTGGGGCCAGGCCCAGCAGTGCCCCCCACTGCCCCGGGAGCTGTGGGGTTAATGGAAGTGCAGCCCCCAGAGTGGCACACCAGGGGTTACAGGAGGGACCCGAGTACCTGGAGCAGGGATGGGAGCAGGGATGGGAGCAGCTGGAGCTGAACGGGGACAACAAGGGTTTATTAAGGAAAATCCCACTGAGCAGGAGCAGCTTCCAGCTCCCCAGGCAGGTCCAAGAGAGCTTGGAGAGAGGCCTGACATTCCCAAGGAAATTCCCAATGCCAACCGTTTAGGGAAGAGGAGAGAGCCCTGACATTCCCAGGGAAATTCCCAATGCCAAACGTTTAGGGAAAAAGCCATGAGAGCACTCAGCTCCCAGCTCCTGAGCCAGAGAGCCTGAAGAGAGCCCTGACATTCCCAAAGCCATTCCCAGCTGGTGATCCAAGGGCACTGCTCAGGCAAGAGGCCATGACAGGGCTGAGCTCCCAGCTCCTGAGGCAGAGCTGAGAGCCTGGAGAGAGCCCTGACATTCCCAAGGAAACTCCCAATGCCAACCAGCAGTCTAAGGGCACCATTTAGGCTTCCAGCTCCCGAGCCAGAGAGCCTGGAGAGATCCTTGACATTCCCAAAGTCACTCCTGGACAGATCCCTGACATTCCCAAAGTCATTCCTGGAGCGATCCCTGACATTCCCAAAGCCATTCCTGGACAGATCCCTGACATTCCCAAAGCCATTCCAGGACATGTCCCTGACATTCCCAAAGTCACTCCTGGACAGATCCCTGACATTCCCAAAGCCATTCCTGGAGCGATCCCTGACATTCCCAAAGTCACTCCTGGAGCGATCCCTGACATTCCCAAAGTCATTCCTGTAGAGATCCCTGACATTCCCAAATCCATTCCCAGCACCCCCAGGAGATCCAAGGGCAGCACTGAGGGAAGAGGAGCCCACGAGAGCCGGGCAGGGCAGGGCAGGGCAGGGCTGGTCCGACCGGTGCTGCCGGCTGGGAGAGCAGAACCGGCCCGGCCGCGGTGCCGCCCTTGGGAGCACCGGGAGCTGCACGGCCCAGAGCCAGCCCTGCCCCACGGATCCTGCCCCATGGATCCTGCTCCATGGATCCTTGTCCCTGCCCCATGGATCCTGCCCCATGGATCCTGCCCCATGGATCCTGCCCCTGCCCCATGGATCCTGTCCCTGCCCCATGGATCCTGTCCCTGCCACGTGCTGTGTCCCTGCCCCATGGATCCTGCCCCATGGATCCTGCCCCTGCCCCATGGATCCTGCCCCTGCCCCATGGATCCTGTCCCTGCCCCATGGATCCTGCCCCATGGATCCTGTCCCTGTCCCATGGATCCTGTCCCTGCCCCATGGATCCTGTCCCTGGGATCGGGGTCACAGATTCCTGGCCTGGCTGTGCACGGAATGCAGGAATGACATCCCTGCCTGAGGAATCCTGAAAAACGCTGCCAATTCCTCGTTTTTCCCACAGAGCTGTGGGAAGTTCCAGGACATTTCCTGCTCCAGGGAATGTCCTGGTGCCTCTAAAGGAGCAACAAGTGCTGCCAAGGGCTGTGCTGGGCCCAGACCTGTTCCACCAACTCTGGAACAATCCTTTATCCCTGCCTGCTCTCCCTGTTCCTTCGCCGGCTCCACTGGCACATTCCTGATAAACACAAATCATTCCTGCTTGTTGGGAATGCTTGAAAGGGACCCCACTTTTCCTTGGTCACTTCTTAAATATTCCCCAAAATTATGGGATTTTTAGTGGGTGCTCAAAGGTGGCAGAGCCTGCTCAGATCCCCTGTGCATCACCCTCATGTCCAGGGTTTTTCCAGGGAAAAATAAGATGAAAATCCAAGCCTGAGGAATCCCATCAGAGACTTGAGAGCAGCAGAATTTTGGGAGCTGTTGTCAGCTGAGAGGGACTGGAAAGCCATTCCAGGGAAAGGGGCCCCAAAGAGGAATTCCAGCCATTCCAGGAGGGATAAGGAGCTCAGCAGCTCCCTGGGAATCATCGGTGCAGCTGTCAGGGCAAGAGCCAAAACTGAGCTCCCTGCTCGTGTCCCCTCTGTCACCAACCCTTGGGGTGCCCAAATCCAATGGGATCCTCAGATCCAACAGGGAAAACCTCCAAAATTCAATGGAAAAGCCCCAAATCTAACAGGGAAAACCTCCAAAATTCAATGGAAGAGCCCCAAATCTAACAGGGCAGAGCTCCAAAATTCAGTGAGAGACCCCAAAATTCAGTGAGAGACCCCAAAATTCAATGAGACCCCAAAATTCAGTGAGAAACCCCAAAATTCAATGAGAGACCCCAAAATTCAGTGAGAGACCCCAAAATCCAAAGGGACAGACCCCAAATCCAACAGGGCAGAGCTCCAAAATTCAATGAAAGATCCCCAAAATTCAGTGAGAGACCCCCAAATCCAACGGGACAGACCCCAATTCCAATGGGGTAGGCCCCCAAAATTCAGTGAGAGACCCCAAATCCAACAGGGCAGAGCTCCAAAATTCAGTGAAAGGCCCGAAAATTCAGTGAGAGATCCCAAAATCAAAAGGGACAGACCCCAAATCCAAAGGGACAGACCCCAAATCCAACAGGGCAGAGCTCCAAAATTCAGTGAGAGACCCCAAAATTCAGTGAGAGACCCCAAAATTCAGTGAGACCCCAAAATTCAGTGAGAGACCCCAAAATCAAAAGGGGTAGACCCCAAATCCAACAGGGTAGAGCTCCAAAATTCAGTGAGAGACCCCAAAATTCAGTGAGAAACCCCAAAATCAAAAGAGGCAGGCTCCAAATCAATGGGGTAGACCCCCAAAATTCAATGAAAGACCCCCAAATCCAAAGGGACAGACACCAAATCCAAAGGGACAGAGTCCCAAAATTCAGTAATTGACCCCCAAATCCAACAGGGCAGAGCTCCAAAATTCAATGGAAGAGCCCCAAATCCAACAGGGCAGAACCTCCAAAATTCAGTGAGAGACCCCAAAATTCAGTGAGAGACCCCAAAATCAAAAGGGACAGACCCCAAAATTCAGTGAGAGACCCCCAAATCCAACAGGGCAGAGCCCCAAAAATCACTGCAAGACCCCTCAAATCCAATGGGACAGACCCCAAATACAACGGGGTAGGCCCCCAAAATTCAGTAATTGACCCCCAAATCCAACAGGGCAGAGCTCCAAAATTCAGTGAAAGATCCCGAAAATTCAGTGAGAGACCCCAAAATCAAAAGGGATAGACCCCAAATCCAAAGGCACAGACCCCAAATCTAACAGGGCAGAGCTCCAAAATTCAGTGAGAGACCCCAAAATTCAATGAGAGACCCCAAATCCAAAGGGACAGACCCCAAAATTCAGTGAGAGACCCCAAAATTCAGTGAGAGACCCCCAAATCCAACGGGACAGACCCCAAATCCAACGGGATAAGCCCCAAATCCAACAGGAGAGACCCCAAATCCAACAGGGCAGACCCCAAATCCAACGGGACAAACCCCAAATCCAACAGGACAAACCCCAAATCCAATGGGACAAACCCCAGATCCAACAGGGATTTAGGGGACAGACCCCAAAATCCAACGGGACAGACCCCAAATCCAACGGGACAGACCCCAAAATCCAACAGGACAAACCCCAAAATCCAACAGGACAAACCCCAAAATCCAACAGGACAAACCCCAAAATCCAACAGGACAAACCCCAAATCCAACGGGACAGACCCCAAATCCAATGGGACAGACCCCAAAATCCAACAGGGATTTAGGGGACAGACCCCAAATCCAACGGGAAAAACCCCAAATCCAACGGGACAAGCCCCAAAATCCAACAGGACAAACCCCAAATCCAACAGGACAAACCCCAAATCCAACATGACAGACCCCAAATCCAACAGGACAGACCCCAAATCCAACAGGACAGACCCCAAATCCAACGGGAGGCCCCAAATCCAACAGGATAAGCCCCAAATCCATTGGGACAAGCCCCAAAATCCAACAGAACAAACCCCAAATCCAACAGGACAAACCCCAAATCCAACAGGACAAACCCCAAAATCCAACAGGACAAACCCCAAATCCAACGGGACAGACCCCAAATCCAATGGGAGACCGCAGAATCCAGCAGGAAAAAACCCCAAATCCAACGGGACAGACCCCAAATCCAATGGGACAGACCCCAAATCCAACAGGGATTTAGGGGACAGACCCCAAATCCAACAGGACAAGCCCCAAAATCCAACCCCGGCCTGGCCACTCCCACCCACACCAGGCTCCAGCCGTCCCCATCCCCGTTCCCGGGATTTTGGGACACGAGGCGTCCCCGTTCCCGTGATCCCAGTCACGTTCCCCGTGGGACCCGCGTGGTTATCCCGAAACCGCAGAACCGGCCCGGTTTGTTTTGGCCACCGCGGAACGGAGGTGACAAAACCGGAGCCGCGGTCACAAAACCCCCGCCGCTACCGGGAGGGGGGGGGTCCAACGGGAGAGACCCCAAATCCAACGGGAAAAACCCCAAATCCAATGGGAGAGACCCCAAATCCAACGGGACAAACCCCAAATCCAATGGGACAGACCCCAAATCCAACGGGAAAAATCCCAAATCCAACGGGAGAGACCCCAAATCCAATGGGAGAGACCCCAAATCCAACGGGAAAAACCCCAAATCCAACGGGAAAAATCCCAAATCCAACAGGAGACCCCAAATCCAACGGGACAGACCCCAAATCCAACGGGAAAAATCCCAAATCAAACAGGAGAGACCCCAAATCCAACAGGGATTTAGGGGACAGACCCCAAATCCAATGGGACAGACCCCAAATCCAATGGGAGAAACCCCAAATCCAATGGGACGGATCCCAAATCGTCCCTGACCCACCGGGCGATTCCCGTCCCAGCCTCCCGGAGATCCCGGCAGGCGAGGGGATCCCGGGAATCACCCCCAAAACCGACTCGAATCACCCCCAAAACCGGCCCGAATCGCCCCCAAAACCGGCCCGAATCAGCCCCAAAACCGGCCCGAATCGCCCCCAAAACCGGCCCGAATCGCCCCCAAAACCGGCCCGAATCAGCCCCAAACCCGGCCCGAATCACCCCCAAAACCGGCCCGAATCACCCCCAAAACCGGCCCGAATCGCCCCCAAACCCGGCCCGAATCACCCCCAAAACCGGCCCGCGGCACCCCCCGGTCTCACCTGTCTCCGCCTGAGGCTGCGGCAGCTCCTGCTCCGTGGCCGGGACGGTTTCTGTGGCTTCGCCGGGCATTTCTAAGAGAACGGACAAACCGACAGGACCGGGCTCACCGGGGCTCCGGGACAGCGATCACCGGTAACTCCTTCCCCCCCCGCTCGGTCACCGCGTGCCTCCCTCTATCTACCGAGACCGCTCGGCCGCACGGCACAAGCAGAGCCCGATCCCAGTCCCGGTCCCGGTCCCGGTCCGGGGCCTAGGCCGCCTCCTCCCCCCCCGCGCCGGTCCGCAGGGCCGCCCCCTGTGCCCTCCCCGGCGGGCCCACGACTCCATCCATGGCCTCAACCGCGTCCTCCCGGCCACCCTCTCGTCCCGCTAGCAGCGAGCAGCGCCCTAAGCGGCGGATGGCGGCGGATGGCGGCGGATGGCGGCGCGGGGACTCACTGTGCGGGGAGCGGGGCCCAAGATGGCGGTGGAAAGAGAGCGAGAGTGCAGCGCGACTTCCGGGAGCGCCGGACTTCCGGGGCAGGGGGAGTGGTCGCGAACACGGTCCGGCCCGGCCTCCATGGCCGCGCTCTGGAGTTCCGGGCTCTGTTCGGGCCCCCCCGTGGGTGCGGGGATCCCCCCGGGGTGGGGTGGGACCCCCCGGGCTGGGGTGGGACCCCCGTGGGACCCCCGTGGGATCCCCGTGGGAACGTGGCGAGGAGCCCCCCGGGTGAGGGATGGGATGCTGTGAATGTGGGGCCTGGTTTCAGCCCGTAGGGCAGGGATTCCTGGGGCTGGCAGGGACTCTGAGAGCAGGGGGTGCAGGCAGAATTTGGGGGGTCCAGGCAGGATTTGGGGGTCCGGGCAGGATTTAGGGGTGCAGGCAGGATTTGGGGGTTCGGGCAGGATTTGGGGGTTCGGGCAGGATTTGGGGGATCCAGGCAGGATTTGGGGGTTCGGGCAGGATTTGGGGGTTCAGGCAGGATTTGGGGGTTCGGGCAGGGTTTGGGGGTTCAGGCAGGGTTAGGGGGTCAGGGCAGGGTTAGGGGGTGCAGGCAGGATTTGGGGGTTCAGGCAGGATTTGGGGGTGCAGGCAGGATTTGGGGGTCCAGGGCGGGGTTAGGGGGTCAGGGCAAGGGGTTCAAATGAGGTTAGGGGGTCTGGGCAGGAGGTTCAGGCAGGATTATGGGGTCAGGACAGGATCCAGACAGGATTATGGGGTCAGAACGGGGGTCCAGGCAGGGATTCAGGACAGGGGGGTCCAGGTAGGATTATGGGGTCAGGGAAGAGTTCAGGCAGGGTTAGGGGATCAGGGAACGGTCCATGTAGGATTATGAGGTCAGAGAAGGATCCAGGCAGGATTTGGGGTCAGAACAGGGATGCAGGCACAATTATGGGGTCAGAAGAGGATCCAGGCAGGATTATGGGGTCAGGGAAGGATCCAGGTACAATTATGGGGTCAGAGAAGGGTTCAGGCAGGATTAGGGGGTCCAGGTACAATTATGGGGTCAGAACAGGATCCAGGTAGGATTATGGGGTCAGGGAAGGGTCCAGGCAGGATTATGGGGTCAGAACAGGGGTCCAGGCAGGATTAGGGGATCAGGGCAGGGTTAGGGGGTCAGGAGAGGATCCAGGCAGGATTATGGGGTCAGAACGGGGATCCAGGTACAATTATGGGATCAAGGAAGGATCCAGGTACAATTATGGGGTCAGAACAGGATCCAGGCAGGATTTGGGGTCAGAAGAGGATCCAGGCAGGATTTGGGGTCAGAAGAGGATCCAGGTACAATTATGGGGTCAGAGAAGGGTCCAGGCAGGATTAGGGGGTCCAGGCAGGATTATGGGATCAGGGAAGGATCCAGGTACAATTATGGGGTCAGGGCAGGATCCAGGCAGGATTTGGGGTCAGAACAGGGATTCAGGTACAGTTATGGGGTCAGAATAGGATCCAAGCAGGATTTGGGATCAGGGAAGGATCCAGGTACAATTATGGGGTCAGAACAGGATACAGGCAGGATTATGGGATCAGGAAGGATCCAGGTACAATTATGGGATCAGAACAGGGATCCATGTAGGATTATGGGGTCAGAACAGGATCCAGGCAGGATTTGGGGTCAGAACAGGATCCAGGTACAATTACGGGGTCAGGGAAGGATCCAGGCAGGATTTGGGGTCAGGACAGGATCCAGGTACAATTATGGGGTCAGAAGAGGATCCAGTCAGGATTATGGGGTCAGGGAAGGATCCAGGCAGGATTTGGGGTCAGGACAGGATCCAGGTACAATTATGGGGTCAGAACAGGGGTCCAGACAGGATTATGGGGTTAGAACAGGATCCATGTAGGATTATGGGATCAGGGAAGGATCCAGGCAGGATTTGGGGTCAGAACAGGATCCAGGCAGGATTTGGGGTCAGAACAGGATCCAGGCAGGATTTGGGGTCAGGACAGGATCCAGGTACAATTATGGGGTCAGGACAGGATCCAGGTACAATTATGGGGTCAGAGAAGGGTCCAGGCAGGATTAGGGGGTCCAGGCAGGATTTGGGATCAGGGAAGGATCCAGGTACAATTATGGGATCAGAACAGGGATCCATGTAGGATTATGGGGTCAGAACAGGATCCAGGCAGGATTTGGGATCAAGGAAGGATCCAGGTACAATTATGGGATCAGAACAGGGTCCAGGTACAATTATGGGGTCAGAAGAGGATCCAGGCAGGATTTGGGATCAGGACAGGATCCAGGTACAATTATGGGGTCAGAACAGGAATCCAGACAGGATTATGGGGTCAGAAGAGGATCCAGGCAGGATTTGGGGTCAGAACAGGATCTAGGCAGGATTTGGGGTCAGGGAAGGATCCAGACAGGATTTGGGGTCAGAACAGGATCCAGACAGGATTTGGGATCAGGGCAGGATCCAGGTACAATTATGGGGTCAGGGAAGGATCCAGGTACAATTATGGGATCAGGGAAGGATCCAGTCAGGATTTGGGGTCAGAACAGGATCCAGGAAGGATTTAGGGCACCCACCCCCACACTGCAGAGCAGGGACCCCTCCCTTTGTTCCTCCCCACCAGGAGGGGACCCCCCCCCCCATTAACACCTCTGGGTCACCCCCGCGTGTGCCCAAAACCATTTAATGATTTTTGAGTAGAAAACACCACAAAAAATTACAAAAAACCCAAAAACCGACACAAAACGTTGGGTTTGGCCAGGGGAGGTGACAGGGACAAAAGGGGACCCTGGCAGTGCCTCCCTCGGGACAAAACCTCAAAAATCTCCTTGGAGATCTGCAAAAAAAAGGAAAAAATTGGAATTTTTTATCAGATAAAAGCAAAGGTGTCACATCAACAGAAATCACTCAGCTCCAGCTATTGAAAACTTTCATTATTTTCTCTTCCTAAAAATATTTTTCTCCTTTTCCTAAAATATTTTTAAGTGGGGAGGTTTTTTTTTATCATAACAATTTTCCCCAGAGTTTTTAAAAATTATTTATTCTATATTATTATTATTATTATTATTATTATTATTATTTTCTCATAACAATTTTCTCCAGCGTTTTTTAAAATTATTTATTCTATTTTATTATTATTATTATTATTATTATTATTATTATTATTATTATCGTTATTACTCATAACAATCTTCCCCAGCGTTTTTTTAAATTATTTATTCTATATTATTATTATTATTATTATTATTATTTTTCTCATAACAATTTTCCCCAAGCTGTTTTTTTTCTATTATTTATTCTATTTCATCATCATTATTATTATTATTATTATTTTTCATAACAATCTTCCCCAGCTGATTTTTTCTATTATTTATTCTATTTTATTTATTATTATTATTATTATTATTATTCTCATAACAATTTTCCCCAGCATTTTTAAAATTATTTATTCTATTTTATTATTATTATTATTTTCTCATAACAATCTTCCCCAGCGTTTTTCTATTATTTATTCTATTTTTTTATTGTTATTATTATTATTATTATTTCTCATAACAATCTTCTCCAGAGTTTTTTAAATTATTTATTCTATTTTATTATTATTTTTTCTCATAACAATTTTCCCCAGCTGTTTTTTTCTATTATTTATTCTATTTATTCTATTATTATTATTATTATTATTATTACTATTATTATTTCTCATAACAATCTTCTCCAGAGTTTTTTTAATTATTTATTCTATTTTATTATTATTATTATTATTTTTTATCATAACAATTTTCCCCAGCTGTTTTCTCTATTATTTATTCTATTTTATTATTTATTATTATTATTATTTTCTCATAACAATCATCCCCAGCGTTTTTTAAATTATTTATTCTATTTTATTATTATTTTTTTCTCATAACAATCTTGCCGAGCTATTTATTTCTATTATATATTCTATTTTATTATTATTAATTTTTTTTCTCATAACAATCTTCCCCAGCGTTTTATTAATTATTTATTCGATTTTATTATTATTTTTTTTCTCATAACAATCTTCTCTAGCTGTTTTCTTAATTATTTATTCTATTTTATTATTATTATTATTATTATTATTATTTCTCATAACAATCATCCCCAGCGTTTTTTAAAATCATTTATTCGATTTTATTTTTTTTTCTCATAACAATTTTCCCCAGTGTTTTTTTAATTATTCTATTTTATTATTATTATTTTATTATTATCTCTTAACAATCTTTCCCAGCTGTTCTTTTAATTATTTATTCTATTTTATTATTATTATTATTATTATTATTTTCTCATAACAATCTTCCCCACCTGTTTTTTTAATTATTTATTCTATACTATTATTATTATTATTATTATTATTATTATTTTCTCATACCAATTTTCCCCAGCTGTTTTTTCTATTATTTATTCTATTTTATTATTATTAATATTATTACTATTATTATTATTTCTACTAATAGAAAGAATTATTATTTATTATTTCTATAATTAGAAATAATATAAATTAATAATAATTAATTACTTCTATTAGAAATAATTAATTATTTTCTCCAAAAACCCATTTTTGGGATTATTTATTCTATTTATTATTATTATTATTATTATTATTACTATTTCCTATTAATTATTCTTTATAACCAATGGAAAGAGGTGTCAGTCCTATTAACCAATAAATACCTTGGACAGACCCCAAATCCAACGGGATCATTTTTGGGATCATTTTTGGGATAGTTTTTTTGATCATTTTTTGGGATCGTTTTTGGGATCATTGTTAGGATCATTTTTTTGGATCATTTTTAGGATCATTTTTAGGGTCATTTTTGGGATCATTTTTGGGCTCATTTTTAGGATCACTTTTGGGATCATTTTTGGGATCGTTTTTAGGATCACTTTTGGGATAGTTTTTGGGATCATTTTTTGGGATTTTATTGGGGTCATTTCTGGGATCAATTTTGGGGATCAATTTTGGGATCATTTTGGGGCTCATTTTTGGGATCTTTTTTTGGGATCTTTTTTTGGGGATAATTTTTAGGATCACTTTTGGGCTCACTTTTGGGCTCACTTTTGGGCTCACTTTTAGGATCACTTTTAGGATCACTTTTGGGATCCCTTTTGGGATCATTTTTGGGGATCATTTTTTGGATCATTTTTGGACTCATTTTTTTGGGATAATTTTTGGGCTCATTTTTAGGATCACTTTTAGGATCCCTTTTGGGATCGTTTTTGGGCTCATTTTTGGGATCCCTTTTGGGCTCACTTTTGGGATAATTTTTAGGATCCCTTTTGGGATAATTTTTTTTGGGATCCCCTTTGGGGCGCTCACCGCTCCGCCGGATCCGCTCCCCGCGCCGCTCGCTCTCCATCCCCTCCACAAAGAGCTCAAAGGTTCTCACGTAGGGGGCCAGGCTGGTCCTCCTGTAGTCTGGGGGTTTGGGGGGGCACGAGTGGGGATGGGGACCCCAAACCCCAACCCTGAGCTCCAAACCCTGAGCCTGAACCCCAAAACCCCAGGCTTGACCCCAAACCTCATCCCTGACCCCCAAACCCCACCCCAGACCCCCAAA
>CAJVGK010000032.1:0-37244 GCA_910950805.1 Acrocephalus scirpaceus scirpaceus
TTGTGTGTGTATATATGTATATATATGTGTGTATATATGTGTATATATATGTACACCGTGTATGGTGTATATATATACACGTACATATGTACACATACATATATACATACACGTACATATGTACACACATATATGTGTGTATATATGTATACATATATGTATATATGTAAACATATATGTATGTGTATATATATGGATATGTATGTACGCCATATGTGGTGTATATACATAGTGTGTATATATGTGTGTATATATGTGTATACACAGTATACATATATATACAGTGTCTATATATGTATATGCTGTGATACTATATATATGCTCGACATATATATACATAGCACTATAGATGTATCTATATGTGTATGCATATATATCTGCTATGTATCTACTGCCTATAGTGTATATAGTGTATATACGTATGGTGCATATATATACTATGGGATATATGTGTATGTATGCTCTAGTGTATATCTACATGTCCACTACATATATACTGCTATATATTCATATGTATATACTGATGTGTATACGATACATACGTATACACTAGATAGTATCTATCTGTTACCCATATCGTACATATATATGTGTATATGGATCCACATATTGTGTATCTGTGTATATGGTATGTATATGTGTACTGTGTATGCACATATACGGTATATGTATATACCATACATATGCACATGCCTCTATAGGTAGAGTATGAATGTATCTCGTATAACTTGTAAACACGTACGTGTCCGCACGCGAGCCATCCATCGTGCCGTGACGTGACGCGACCGAGGCCGGTGGGGTAACAGCGGACACGGCGCGCAGACCCTCCCGTGGGCTCCGTCCGCCCTGGGTATGAGTCCCCGGTGTATCTCCACGAGAGTGTCTATTGTATGTATGTGTGGATGTGTATGTGTGTATGTGTGGATATACATATATGTATATGTATGTACGCCATATGTGGTGTATATATGTGGTGTATATATATGTGTACACATAGTGTACATATATATATACGGTGTCTATATATGTATATGCTGTGATACTATATATGTATGCTCGACATGTCTATATGTATACACCACATATGGGGTGTGTGTGTATATGTATGCATATATGTATATATGTGGTGTATATATATACACATCCCTATATATGCATACATATATACATACACATACATGTCTACACACGTATGTGTGTGTATATATATGTAGACATGTATGTATATATACACATATATATGTATGTATATCTATACACAGGTATATATAGATGTATGTACGCCATATGTGGTGTATATATGTGGTGTATATATGTGGTGTATATATATGTGTACACATAATGTACATATATATACGGTGTCTATATATGTATATGCTGTGATACTATATATATGCTCGAGATGTACATATATGTATACTCCATATATGGTGTGTGTGTTTATATGTGTACATATATGTATATATATGGTGTGTATATATATACACATACATATATATGCATACATATATGTGTGTGTATATATATGTATACATATATGTATATATACACATATATATGTATGTGTATCTATACACATGTATATATGTATATGTATGTACGCCATATGTGGTGTATATATACGGTGTATATAAATGGTGTATATATATGTGTATACATAGTATACATATATATACGGTGTGTATATATGTATATGCTGTGATACTATATATATGCTCGACATATATATACATATCAATAAAGATATATCTATATGTGTATGCATATATATGTGCTTTGTATCTACTGGATATAGAGCATACATAGTGTACATATATATACGGTGTCTATCTTTGTGTATGCTGTGATACTATATATATGCTCGACTTGTATATATGTATACACCATATATGGTGTGTGTGTATATGTATATATATATGTATATATATGTAGTATATATATACACATACATATATACGCATACATGTATACATACACATACATGTATACACATGTATGTGTGTGTATATACATGTATACATATATGTGTATATACACATATATATGTATGTATATCTATACACATGTATATATGTATATGTATGTACGCCATATGTGATGTATATATATGGAGTATATATGTGTATACATAGTGTACATATATGTACGGTGTCTGTATATGCTGTGATACTATATACATGCTCGACTTGTATATATGTATACACCATATATGGGGTGTGTGTGTATATGTATACATATATGTATATATATGTGTATATACATATGCACATACAGATATACGCATACATATATACATACACATACACGTATACACACATATGTGTGTGTGTATATATGTATACAGAAGTGTATATATACACATATATATGTATGTATATCTATACACATGTATATATGTATACGTATGTATGCCAGATGTGATGTATATATATGGTGTATATATATGTGTATAAAGAGTGTACATATATATACGGTGTCTATATATGTATATGCTGTGATACTATATATGTATGCTCGACATGTCTATATGTATACACCACATATGGGGTGTGTGTGTATATGTATGCATATATGTATATATGTGGTGTATATATATATACACATGCATACATATGCATACATATATACATACACATACATGTCTACACACGTATGTGTGTGTATATATATGTAGACATGTATGTATATATACCCATATATATGTATGTACATCTATACACAGGTATATATATATGTATGTACGCCATATGTGGTGTATATATATGGTGTATACATATGGTGTATACATATGTGTATACAGAGTGTACATATATATACGGTGTGTATATATGTATATGCTGTGATGCTATATATATGCTCGACATATATACATAGCATTATAGATATATCTATATGTGTATGCATATATATATATGCTATGTATCTACTGGCTACAGTGTATACATAGTGTACATATATATATGGTGTCTATATATGTATACGCTGTGATACTATATATATGCTCGAGATGTACATATATGTATACACCATATATGGGGTGTGTGTGTATATATATACATATATGTATATATATGTGTATATACATATACACATACATATATACGCATACATACATATATACGCATACATATATGCACACATGTCTGTGTGTATATATGTATATATACACATATGTATGTATGTATATACGTATATGTATGTACGCCATATGTGATATATATATATGGTGTGTATATATATGGTGTATATAGATGTCTATATATAGTGTACATATATATACGGTGTCTATATATGGATATGCTATGATACTATATATATATGATCGACATGTATATATGTATACTCCATATATGGCGTGTGTGTGTGTATATGTATACATATATGTATATATTTGGTGTATATATACACATACCTATATACGCATACATATATGTATACACATACATAGATACACACGTACGTATGTGCATATATATGTATATATACACATACATATGTATGTATATCTATGCACATGTATATATGTATATGTATGCACACCATATGTGGTGTATATATATGGTGTATATATACGGTGTGTATATATGTGTATACATAGTATACATATATTTACGGTGTGTATATATGTATATGTTGTGATACTATATATATGCTCGACATATATATACATAGCATTATAGATATATGTGTATGCATATAAATGTGCTATGTATCTAATGGCTATAGAGTATACCTAGTGTACATATATATACGGTGTCTATATATGTATATGCTGTGATACTATATGTATATATGCTCGACATGAATATATGTATACGCCATATATGGTGTGTGTGTATAAATATGTGTATGTATATGTGTATATACGTGTATATATATATACACCATGCATGGTGTATATATATGCACACATACATATATACACATACATATATACACATACATGTGTGTGTGTATATATGTACATAGATACATACAGATGTATGTATATATATATACATGTATACGCCGTATGCGGTGTGTATATATGTGTATACATAGTGTACATATATATACGGTGTCTATATATGTATATGCTGTGATACTAATTATATGCTCAACATGCATATATGTATACTCCATATATGGTGTGTGTGTATAAATATGTATACATATGTGTATATATATGTGTAAATATATGTGTATATATATATACACCATGTATGGTGTATATATATGCACACATGCATATATATACATGTATATATATACACATACATATATACACATATGTGTGTGTGTATATATGTATACATATATATGTATGTGTATATATATACACCTGTATATATGTATGTATATACGCCATATGTGGTATATATATGTGTATACATAGTGTACATATATATACGGTGTCTATATATGTATATGCTGTGATACTATAGGTATATATGCTCGACATGTATATATGTATACTCCATATATGGGGTGTGTGTGTATATATGTATACATATAGGTATATATATGGTGTACATATATACACATACATATATACGCATACATATATGTATACACATACATAGATACACACGTACGTGTGTGTATATATATGTATATATACACATACATATGTATGTATATCTATGCACATGTATATATGTATATGTATGTACGCCATATGTGGTGTATATATATGGTGTATATATACGGTGTATATATATGTGTATACATAGTACACATATATATACGGTGTCTATAAATGTATATGCTGTGATACTATATATATATGCTCGACATATATATATACATAGCAATATAGATATGTCTATATGTGTATGCATATATATATGTGCTATGTATCTACTGGCTATAGTGTATACCTAGTGTACATATATATACAGTGTCTATATATGTATATGCTGTGATACTATATGTATATATGCTCGACATGTATATATGTATTCACCATATATGGTGTGTGTGTATATATGTATATGTATGTGTGTATATATATGTGTATATATGTATATACACATACATATATACACAAACATACATATATACGCATACATATATACACACACATGTGTGTATATATGTGTATATATATGTATGTATATATGTATGTGTATGTACACCGGATGTGGTGTATATATATAGTGTATATATATGGTGTGTATATATGTGTATACATAGTGTACGTCTATATACAGTGTCTATATATGTATATGCTGTGATACCATATGTATTTGTGCTCCACATGTATATATGTATACACCATATGTAGTGTGTATATATATGTATATATATGTGTGTTTATATATGTGTATATATATGTACACCATGTTTGTTGTGTATATATATATACACACATACATATATACACATACATATATACACACATATATGTGTGTATACATGTATACATATATGTATATATGTATGTATATATGAATGTGTATATATATATATGTATATGTATGTACGCCAAATGTGGTGTATATATATGGTGTACATATATGGTGTGTATATATGTGTATACATAGTATACATATATATATGGTGTGTATATATGTATATGCAGTGATACTATATATATGCTCGACATATATATATACATAGCAATATAGATATATCTATATGTGTATGCATATATATGTGCTATGTATCTACTGCCTATAGTGTATATAGTGTATATATGTATGGTGCATATATATACTATGGGATATATGTGTATGTATGCTCTAGTGTATATCTACATGTCCACTACATATATACTGCTATATATTCATATGTATATACCGATGTATATACGATACATATGTATACACCATTTAGTATCTACATGTTATACATATTGTACATATCTATGTGTATATGGATCTACATATTGTGTGCATGTGTATATAGTGTGCATGTGTGTACTATGTATGCATATATACGGTATATGTATATACCGTATATATGCACATGTCTCTATAGGTAGAGTATGAATGTATCTTGTATATCTTGTAAATGCGTACGTGTCCGCACGCGCGCAGTCCATCGTGCCGTGACGCGATACGACTAGAAACACTGGGATAATAGCGGACACGGCGTGCAGACCCCCCACCCCGGGCTCCGTCCGCCCTTGGGTAGGCATCCCCGGCGTCTCTCCACGATCCACAGTGTGTCTATTGTATGTATGTGTGGATACAGGGTGGGCCAGGCATCCCTGGTGCACGCTAATCCTGTGGGTCTCCAAACCTGACTCAAAAATCCCCCCGGTGACTCCCAAGCTGGCACCCTCCTTTCATCCCCTCTGTGAGCCGTAGCCCCCCACTTACCTCTTGGATATCCGGGGATGAGAATGCACGTCGGGTGCGAAGGAAAGCTGTCTCCACATCTGGGAATTCCCTGTTGTCACCGGGTTGTTCCCTCTTTGTCAGCTACAATAAAGAAAATCAAACATCAGTGCATGATCTCAGCAGATCTGATGGCTGGTCTGTGAGGGGATTTCAGTGTAACAGGAGTGGACCACCTAAAACACACAAACAGTAATGGATGCTTAGAGCTCCACCAGAAACACCACTGCCCTAACCACACAAACATACAAACTTGAAAAAAGAAAACTCAAAAACAACTCCACCAAAAAAAGCCAACCCTAATCACCCATAGTCAAACTACTAAACGTAATAAAAATAACCCCATGTGCAATCCCCTCAAAACCCCTCCAAAATAGAAACCCAGAACCCCCCCAAAACTTAAAATGACCTGCCTCTAACCAAATAAAATCAAAAACCTCATGTCTATTGAACTATATAAATTCATTAACCTAACAAATCAAAACCATGAAAATTTACATCCTTAGACAACACTAGTATGCCATATGTGCTAATCCCATCGCTACATACAAAATCAAAACCTATTTCTATTACTAGTGTTATAAATGATTAGAAGCCAATTCAAAAATAGCAGGGTTTATTGGCAAAATTTCCAACACTGAATTAAAGCTACAATAAAAACAGGACAACAATCGATCGAAAGTTGGGTGGACAGAGTAGCGGTAGTCTGAATTCTGCTACACTGCTATGTTTCAGCCTGTGGGTTTTATACAGTTTTTTTACTCTAACGATAAGTCTATTGAAAATCCAGGCATGCTGTGTTTCTTAATTTTCCCAAAAGAGTCCTGTCTGCATGAAAAGGTTGCTTGATAGTTCTTCCGGAATTCCTCTTGGGAGGGGTGATCTGATCGTCCAGGATCTCTACCAAGATCGGTATCGGATATTGAAGAGCTGTGAAGTGAGGGTCCACCCTTGATGGATGGGCCATCTTCTTGCTCTGCCTCGTCGTTACAGTTGTAAATATGTTTTGGAACTTTGGAATCTTGGAGACATCCTTGGGTAGTTTCTTATTAGTAGCTCAAATCCGTATTACATACACGAATTTATCTATTATACTTATTACACTAGCATAACAAAAAGTTACAAATTTTAACTGTAAAAAAACCTAAAAGCACCTAATTAAAAATATTTTAAAAACCCCTTGTAAATAACTCCAAACCCTAAACATTCCAAGCAAACTTCCTCCAAAACAAATATTTTAAGTGCCAAAAAGCCTCAAACATTTAAAATAACCACTACAAAATGCCCTCTACCCACCACGCTACCAATATCACGTAAAATAAGTAAATTCGTGTCTTCATACACTGCACCCATATCAGAAATCTATATGTCCCTAAAATCTTGAAAATAACTACAAATTAACCCAATAAAAACTCTAATCTCTTAAACAAAATAACTCAAAACAAACACAAAGTAAAAGACTCCACCATAAAACCAACTACCAGCCAACAAACCACACTACACTCTTTTCAATAACAACAGCATCACATCATGGAAACGGAACAAAACTAAAATAATATTAGCCATATAGAATCCCACACAACAAACTACAAAAACTAGTACAAAAGATAAATCAAACCAACTTACTGAAGTCAAAACTGTACAATTGACCCTAAACATGATTTTAAAAATAACCAAAACTGTCTCTCTACACTAACTCTAAAATAATAACCAATACTCTATAAAATTAAAATAGCCAAACTATTTAACAACATGAAAAAATCTCAACTAGTAAAAAAGAGACACCACTACCCCAAAAAACTACCTAAAAAACTCCACCATATCAACACCTACATTCTGAAAAATAAAACTAATAAACACCAAAACAACAAACCAATCAAACTAATCAAAATAAAAACATCACAAATAAACTTAAATTAACAACACCAAAAAAACTATTCCTAACTCAACAAACCCATATTGCCTCAAGCCATCAAAACCAAAATACCACCAATAAATACACACAAAACCAAAAAAGCCAAAAGATCAATTTCACCATCAGCACAAAACCAAAAGATCAATTTCACCATAAGCAGTATCTTCGAAATGATCCATAACTATAAAACATATACTGCAATCAAACAAGCCAAATAAATAAACCCCTATAATAAACAATAATCCAATTATAAATATTAGCAAACCCTAACAGAAAAACTATATCACACTACCTCAAACCCCCGCAAAACAAACACTACAAACTCATCATGATAAAACCCACCATTAAATAAATAAAAACCTCCCCTCTAAAATAAATAAATAAAAACCTGCCCCCTATACCTCACATCACAGCTCTTTACACATTGTAAACCTTAGAAAACATAGCCTTTAAAAGCATCATACACAACAAAATAAAATTCAACAAGCAAAACTCAATTCTAAAACAATCTGATTGTTATAAAAATGTAGTTTAATTCGAGTTTTTTACTGTTATAATTATATGGTTTGATTTAACAAAGTGTGTTAAAAGGTACCCCCTTGCAACCAAACCAACAAAGGGCGGGGTAGGTAACTGGCCTGCCCATAGAACAATAGACCTGTATTCTCCATATCAATGAGGGGTGGACCGTGCCAAAGAGGTGCCAGATAACGATCATTAAGGCCCATCAGAACTGATTCGGCTCTCAGGAAATCCAATCACTCCATCCTCCTGGAATTCTGACACTCCCTGAGACCAAACCCAAACCAAGATAGGTTCGTCTGGCAGGAGCTTCAAGAATAATTCATAGACATGTTTAGTGAAGACTTCAGGAATAATTCATAGACAGATCCAGAGATGTGAGCAGATTTCCCGGAATTCTATTCTGCTCTCACTCCAGGTGGACAGAAATCCTACCTGCATATTCAGACTGGACAGAAAACTAGCCTCGGGGCCTAAAAACCTTATCAAAACTAACCTTCGAGAGATGGTTGGTGTGAACTATGGGAGACCCAGTGCGATAGAGGCTGGGTCTGAGTTCACCCGGCAGCTGGAAACCCGGGCTCAGAGCTGCCGTTTGATTGTGGGATTTGTCTCTTTTCCATCTCCTTTTGTCATTTTCCAATAAACCTCCAAATCGGAATACTGGAGAACTGTCGTTTATAACATGAGCCACACATAAACTAAGAAAAAAACCCACATTAAATAAATAGACCATATCCCTTATCATACACCATCTATCAACAAAATAGAACTACACAATAAGTTATTAAAAACCATCTTGAAACTACTCAACAGAAAAAAAACTTTTTTAAAAAAAGAACTGCATCTAACAAAACATCCAAACCTCGACCAGCCAGGCTGGCCCTGCCCAATTTGAATGCTTAAATACAATAAACAAAAACAATACCACAATTACACATATCAGAAGTCCATTTTAAAAGCTACTTAAATTAATTCTACCTCAAATACAAACAAACCCATCCATAAAGTTATCTACATTCAAAACCTAAACTACACATAATAAATAACAGCCAAAAAATAAAACACTTTATACCACCAAACAATGTAATATTGAATAAAAGTCACACATAAATATCACTATCTATTAAATAGCACTGCCACTGTCTATATTTAACTGTTTCTATATATAAATGCATACACAGTTAAAACATATTAATTTGAGCATTAAGCTGACAACCCAAAATAAAATAAAAAATGTCCTGAAATGAGACATATTGTTATATATACCGTATATAACATAGTATAGTGTATATGCAATACATTATATTATATGTAAAATATATAATAAATATAATACATATAATATCTATTATATAATCTATTTTATCTTTTAAATAATATTATATTATATATATGTATTATATTATATATAAAATATATATTTTATATATCATATATGTTACAAAAGCAGACACACTTTAAAAGCAGAATGCAGAGATTTAACCAGAATGCTTAAATATTATATTAAATAATATTATATATATATTATCTATATATTATAATATATAATGTTTAATAATATTACACATAATATATATAATAAATATAATACGTCTAATACATATTATATTATCTATTATATCTATTATGTAATATATTATACTACAAAAAATATTATACATAATGCATAATATGCATAATATATAATTATATAAAAATATATTGTATATATTTTATGGATATAATAAAACATTATTATAAAATAATACGACCTCTTTCCTGTTCCCCCAAATTCCCTCAAACATATTACCTAACAAAAAAAACCCCGTTCTCTACTTTTTAAAACTAACTTCTTATTTATTATCCAAAACGAAAAGATTTGCTGAAACTGTTTCTTTTTCTCCTCCTGCAGGCGGGGCTGCCCCGCGCCGGGAGAGCCACGGCACCGGCACCCAGCGCCCCTTGCCGGGACTCGCTCCGTGGCTGGCGCCGTTTCACGGTGCGGGGGGACCGGGGAGACCCAGCGAGCCCCGGCAGCGGCGGCACGCGGTGCCCGGGCCGGCCCCGCGCTCCCGGCACCGAACGGAACCCGGCTCCCGGCACCAAAGCCGCTCCGCGCTCCCAACACCGAAACGAACCGCGGGTCCCGGCACCAAAGCCGCCCCTCCGGCACGCTGGACTGTCCCGCGCTCCCAACACCGAACGGAACCGCGGGTCCCGGCACCAAAGCCGCCCCTCCGGCACGCTGGACTGTCCCGCGCTCCCGGAACCGAACCGAACCCGGGTCCCGGCGCCAAAGCCGCCCCTCCGGCACGCTGGAGCTGTCCCGCGCTCCCGGCACCGAACGGAACCCGGCTCCCGGCGCCAAAGCCGCTCCGCGCTCCCAAGCACCGACCCGAACCGCGGGTCCCGGCACCAAAGCCGCCCCTCCGGCACGCTGGCCTGTCCCGTACAAAAGACCCGCCCGCCCCGCGGCACCGGGCTGGGGGGGGCGAACCGAACCCCGCGCCCGGAGCGGGCAGAGAGCTCCGTGCCGCGCCTCCCGGCTGCCCACCCAGCACAGCTCACCTCGCGCCGGCGGGGCTGACCTGCGAGATTCCCCCCCAAACAAACATTGCTCGGCTGCGACATTCCCCCCAAAACAATGAATGCCAGCGGTGAACGCACGCAAGGCACTCGGGGCCGGAGCGCGACCCAGAAGCGTTCCCAAACACAGCAGCAAAACCCGATTTAAACCCTTCAAATGCTGGAAAAGCCGGGGTTTCCTTCAATTTAACCCCTGAAACTCAGGCAACAGCAGGCATTCGCCTCACCTTAAACCAGTATAATGGCAAATAAATGTATTCTTCCCTTCAATTTAGTCCCTGACAAAAACAGAAGAGGAGAGGTGTCCCTCAAGTCTCTCAAGTGATAGGAAAAGGGAGATTTTAAAACCTTTTTTTACCAATAATAACAAAAGAGGAATTTCTTCCCTTAATTTAAACTCCTTTGCCCTCATAACCCCCACTTTTTTTTTTTCTAGGAGCACCAGGGAGGGATTAGCAAGGGAAAATGGAAAAGAGAAAAGCCCCCCATTCAAATCCACACTGGCTTACCTGCTGCTGCTGTCTAGCACAAAGGCTTGTCCCTCGGCACCTTATTTAAGCAATGTTCCACAGCCGAGTGCATCCACATACTCCTGCAGTTCGTGTGAGATGGGCTCACCTTTGATTGCATGAGATACCCCCGGGAACACACCATAAACGTCCCTCCTCCAGGAGCTCCATGCCAAAGTGAGCTGAGGCTCTCCTTGCAAAGCAGCCCCGGCAGGAGCTGCCTCCTCATTATCCTTTACAGCGCTCACCTGGCGCCGCCCTGTCCCCTCGTCATCTTAACAGCTCTTATCTGCGGCTGCCCTGTCCCCTACTCATCCTAACAGCTTTCACCTAGCACTGCCCTCTCGGCTCATTGTTCTCCTTTACAGCTCTCAGCTGGCACTGCTCTGTCCCCTCATCTTCCTTTACAGCTCTCAGCTGGCACTGCTCTGTCCCCTATTCATCCTAACAGCTCTCACTTGGCACTGCCTTCTCGGCTAATTGTTCTCCTTTACAGCTCTCAACTGACTCTTCATCATCCTAACAGCTCTCAGCTGTGGTTGCTCTGTCCCCTCATCGTCCTTTACAGCTGTCACCTGGGGCAGCTGCCACTCCGAGTGTGAGGGCAGGGGCAGAGGGGATTTGCTGCTCATTCCCTGGACACCTCATTGTCTGCACCTGACACACTGGGGCACCGGGCTTGCCTTGCTGTGGATAAGGATCCCTCTTCTCCTGCAGGTGCCCAAGGCTGAATTTGGGATGCACTTCCTAAATTCTGTATGTGTGAGGTTCATAATTCCGCAGGAAATTCCCGCAGCAACCATTAGCCTCCATTTGCAGTTTTTCCTTTGGGATCATTACTAACTTGTCTTCCTTTGGAAGTGTTTCAAACATTCATTGAGTGTTCAGGAGCTGGGTTGGCTTGTTTATGATCTAACTGACAAGCCAGCGGGGACGGAGGGGCGGGGTGGGAAATGGGGGGGCGTTCGTTTCCTTCGTTAGCTTTGTCTGTTCGCCCCCGAAGCCCCGGTATCGCCCGGCACCGCCCCCTGTGCCGCCGGGCCCCGCCTCACCGGGCCCCGCCTCACCGGGCCCCGCCTCACCGCCTCGGCTCCGCCCCAAGCCCGCCCCGACGCTCCGCCCTGCCCGGGTTGGGGGCGGCACCAGCGCCCGCGGCCCAGCCCCTCTCCCCTGTGCCAGCCCAGCCCCTCTCCCCGCGGCCGCTCCCGGCCCTGGGCGGAGCCCGATGCGCTGAGGCGGGGCCGGGAATGGGACCGGGAGCTCGGGTTCCGGTCCTGTCCGTGTAGGCTGGGAGTCCCGAGCGGGGCCGCCTCTACCGCGGCGGGCGGGCTGTGGGTCTCTGTGCGGCGCTGGGACCGGGAACCGGGATCGGCACGGGCGGCAGGAGCCGCTCCTGCTCCGCCTGCAGCCAGCGCCGCGCTGGGTCCTGCCGGGGCTCTGGCACGGGAGGACGGCGGCAGCGATTTCCTCATGCTCACTGGGACCGGCCGGGGCGCGGGGACCCCCTGTGCCGGCCCCAGGACCCCCCAAACCGCTGCTCCCTGCGGTGCCAGGGAATGTTTTCTCCAGGGTGGGCAGAGAATTCTTTATGAGAAAACTCAAAACTCAAGGATACGGGATCTGAAGGGAGAGGAGAGATTCTGGTATAAATTCAAAAGGCATTGGGAGAAATAAATCTATGGAACAAGATTGGCTTCTCTGTGATCGTCTGTGGCTCCAACTGCTCCCATTGGATTTTCAACCTGGGGGGCTGTAATGACCTGCCAGGTTCTAAGCACCACAGAAAATCATGGGAGACCTCTCTGGATCAGGCTGTGGGGCCTCTCAGCAGTGTCCCAAAGGTCCAGCAGTGCCCAGCATCTCTGGCTGGAATTTGAGGCATCCCAGCACAGCCCCTCTGTAGGGTTCCTCTGCAGCTGGCACTTCCCAGCACCCCTGACCAGGGTTTGGGGGTCCCAGCACAGGCCCCCTGGCACATCCCACTGCTTCTTCAAGCCCAGTTAAATCAGGATGATTTTTGGGGGTAGGAGCACCCAAAGCCAGCAGAACTGCCCTTAACCACTTCCTGGGGGATCTCTCCTCTTTCTTCCTCATCAAATTCCCACTGTCAAAACCCAGCTAGAGGCTCAGATCCCCATTCCTTCAACGTCTCCAAGGAATTGGGCTTGCATTTCCCAATCCAGCAGAGCAGAAATGCTGTTGTCCTTATTGTATATCCTCATTGCAGTAATTGCTTAGGAAATAATTGAAACACATAAAAGGAATGAAGAGAAATGAAGTAAGAGCTGCCAGCTCCAAGGGCCATCCAAGGGATGCTCAAACCCCTTATCAATGATTTGCTTTAACTAACCAACTCAAAGTAATTAACACCACACTGATACAGTATGACTGGTTTTGAGTTATAGATAAATACTGCAGAATGTAAAAACCTTTCTAAACCAAAAAACTCTTTTAAGAGATATACAGGCCACAGCTACAGAGAGAGTCTTGGGATTCGGGGGAAAAACCCCAAAATTTTCAGTCTTTATCATCCTCCCCTATGTCGTCACTGACAGCAAACACGGCTTCAGCCTCAGGGAGAAACGGAGAGTCAGAGATTTTGCAGATCCCGGCCTCCCCTCAGCCTTTCAGCAGGTACAGTCTGCAAGAAGAGAGAAGAAAATGGGTCAGAATGGACAGCCCACTTCCAGAAAATCATCACAATTCATAAAGCATGACGTAGAGCTGTAAGAACTTCCCCAAAGGTCCATTGCCCTGCCGACTGAGGGCTCTAAGTTGAAGCACGGGCTGCACCTGCCATGGGCAGAGTATGGAAAGCCCAGACGTAAAAGCTTCTTGGCCAGTTCCATAAAACCTTCCAAAATCAGGCTCCTGGGATGTGACCATCTCTTCTCTCACCTTCAAACATGCAGAATGAGGTCTGTGAATGTTGAGCAGCATTCAAAAACTTTCTGTTAGAGCAGAAAGTGCCTCACTAATTACACTGCAGTAACGTAAGCTCCTCTGGCAGGTATGCCAATAACAACATGTTTTACTTACCTGAAATTATATATAATATATATAATAATGTATGCAATATGGTATATATATTTATATCCTTGATATTATTTTTCCTGTTTTCTATTTCTTCTTTTAAGTACATACATTTACATATTTTCGTATTTAATTTTAAAATTCATGTTTGTTTGTTTATGTTTGAAATGATATTTTAAACTGTATGAATTCATTAGCCTAACAGACCAGAACCACAATTAATCAGAATAAAATTAGCATGGTTTTCTAAGCAGGAAATATTTAGTTTTTATTAAAATAATATTGATATATTTTCTATTTCTGTGCTCATTTGGGTGGGAGATTGGTTCTGGGTTGGGGTTTTTTGTTTGCTTTATCTTGGAATTTTTTGTTAATAAACAATGAGATTTGGAGTGTTACAAAAGAAAAAGTCTACTTTTTATATTGCTAACTCTGAAATACACCTCAACATCAAGTTACTGCTGGTAATTCTGTAAATGGGTGGAATGAGAACTGTTAGTGTGTAAAAAGGAAAGAAACAGCACCACGGTGTTTACAGCTTTCTCAGGTCAGGTTTTTTAATTTAGCAGAAAATACAGAAGTTTTGCTAACTGCATTCCCAATTGTATACAGACATCCAGTGGACATGGACATCATTTCTCAACTTCTTTCTTGCCAACAGCCAAACTTCCACATACTCTGGTAAGAAAGAGTAAGGGAAAAAAGGAACAAAGAAAACATGAAAAAATAAATTAAAAATAAAATAAAGAAGCGAAAATTTAAAAACAAAATTTAAAAGTAATAAAAATAAAATAAAAAGCAATAAAATGAAATTAAAAACTTAAAAACAAAAAATTAAATAAAACAATAAAAAACCAAAATAAAAAATAACATGGAAATAATAAAATTAAATAATAATAAAAAATAAAGAGGCATTAAAAATAAAGTCATATAAGAAAAAAATTAAAATAAAAATATAAAAATAGAGGAAATCAAAGATAAAACCTGTTTAAAAATACAAAACAAAAAATAACATAAATATAAAGCACAATAAAATAAAAGCATGCAAAAGCAAGCAAATACAAAACTAAAAAATATCAAATGCAAATTAAAATAACATGTAAATATAAAGCACAATAAAATAAAAGCATGCAAAAGCAAGCAAATACAAAACTAAAAAAATAAAAAATATCAAATGCAAAATAAAATAACATGTAAATATAAAGCACAATAAAATAAAAGCATGCAAAAGCAAGCAAATACAAAACTAAAAAAATAAAAAATATAAAGTGCATAAATACAAAATTAAATAAATGCAGCTCTCCCCTCATGCCACTGCCTAACACAGCTCTGAGGGTATCCTCAGTTCTGCAGGGATAGGCAAAACAAACTCAGTGCCTCCCAGAAAATAAGGTTTTCCAGACAATGCCCAGTTGTGCTTGGAAACAGATTCTATTTTAGCAGGAATCTCACTTCAAATGAACATCCAAATGTGCCAAGGCAGGACAGAACCACCCCAGCAATTAGACCAGGATTGAAGTTGCAATGAGATTTATGTAATTTAAAATGCAGTGAATTTCACTTTACAAAGAAATTAATTATGGCAATTAAACACTAAGCAAGTTCTCCTGGGAAATTACAGAATTCTGTGGATATGGTGCTGAACAACTCCTGATTTACCAACATTCACTTGATAAATTTCCTTGGAAATATGCCCTAAGATGTACAAAAATTGCAATTGGGATGGAAAATTGGGATAAGTAAATATTCCCTTACTAAAACCAGAGAGAGGAAAAACATCAAATAACAGGAATTAATAACATCTAAATCCCAGCTTGCCTGGAAAACAAGCTCAGGAATGTCTAACATTGAAAACTTTTGGAACAGCCAGGAAGTTGGTGGAAGTTCATGGAATGATGATTTAAAATCTGCTTCCTCTGCTCTGATTTTAAGGGGCAGTGAGAATGAAACAAATCAAGTAACTCCTATCCAAGAATTATCTGTATTTTGTGGAAGCAACAACCCAAACAAACTCCAATCTTACTTGTATCCACAGATTTATTCCATCTGCATCAGTTACAAAGTTAGAACAAAAGTCAGAGAGCTGCAGGATAAATTAAAAGCTCCAGACATCTCATCTCAATGTACATACAACATCTACAGTCCAACTACACCCCACATCACACATTTCAAGTCCCCACCACTTGTCCTATTACCCCTACCCCAGCTGTGCAGCAGGGCAGAGCAGTCCAGGCCAAATACACACCAACACCAGTGACACAGGACACAACAAACAAGGGGACATAACAGAGACAGAAAACTCTCAGCAAGAAGAATGACTGCAAGGACCAAGAGAACTCAGAATGAGATGACCAAGATGAGACCAATGCTGAGCTGGCCAGGCTCAGAGATCCGTGAAGGAACAAGATGATGACAAGATGACTTTTATTCCAAGAACCACAAAGATGGATGCCTGAGAATGCTGTGGTCAGAATCCCCTGCCTATCTCTGCACTCTTACAAGACCTAACCTGCCATAATGGATCAGGGCAGGGCACAGCTGTCAATGCAGCTCAGAAAAAGACCTGAAAAGAAATTGGACTGGATGATTCTGAAGAGAGATGGGATTCCAATGCATGTCCAAGATCAGAAATGCTCAGACTGATGCCAGCGATTCCAAGAAGCCCCTTGACGGCTAAAAGACAAGACACACAAAAGACACAACAGACAAGTGACACAACACTCACCAGGACTGCTCTGCCATGCACACCACAGCATTATGAATAAAAATGGGACTTCCACTTTACCTGCCTAAGGGGAAACACCTTGGACACCCCTGACTCAAAAATCCCTCCCACTGACTCCTGATCCTGCACCCCACTTTCATCCCCTCACAGCCCTCCACTTATTTCTGGGATGGCCAGGGATGAGAATCCAGTCTGGTGTGAAGGAAGGTCGCTCTCCCTCTGGGAATTTCCTGCTGTCACGGGGCTGTTGTCTCACGAGGGAGGAGAACTGGCTCTGTCGTCCCCTTGGTGAGGGATGTTCGGCCTCATGTGGTTGGGACTGCCCTAAACACACAGAAATGGATGCTTAGAGTTGCAGCAGAAAGTGAGACTGCAGCAACAGCAACTGCTTCTGTCCACCCATCACTGCTCACCTTGCTGACTTCACCTTGACTGCTGGCATCCAGCTTTAATTCCTACAAATAAAGAGAAAGAACAGAGCTGTAACAGAGCCACCATTTACACTTCTACAAACAGAAACAGTGACTGACCTGCTCAGGGGAACTCCCTCCTCACCCAGCATGGGGTGCTCTGCCATGGATTTAAATCCATCTGCATCTGAAAAAAAGTTAGAGAAAAAGGTCAGAGTGCTGCAGGATAAATTAAAAGCTCCAGACATCATGTGTTAATCTACATATACCATCTACGCCCCACATTACAAATTTCAAGTCCCCAGCACTTTTCCTATTACCCCTACACCCAGCTGTACAGCAGGGCAGAGCAGTCCAGGCCAAACACACACCAACACCAGTAACACAGGACACAACAAACAAGGGGACACAACAGGGACAGAAAACGCTCAGCAAGAAGAATGACTGTGATGATCAAGAGAACTCAGAATGAGATGACCAAGATGAGACCAATGCTGAGCTGGCCAGGCTCAGAGATCCGTGAAGGAACAAGATGATGACAAGATGACTTTTATTCCAAGAACCACAAAGATGGATGCCTGAGAATGCTGTGGTCAGAATCCCCTACCTAATCTCTGCACTCTTACAAGACCTAACCTGCCATAATGGATCAGGGCAGGGCACAGCTGTGGATACAGCTCAGAAAGAGACCTGAAAAGAAATTGGACTGGATGCCTTTGAGGAGAGATGTGATTGTGATGCCTGTCCAAGATCAGAAATGCTCAGACTGATGCCAGCGATTCCAAGAGGCCCCTTGAGGGCTAAGGTAAAAGACAAGACACACAAAAGACACAGAAGGCACACCAGACAAGTGACACAACACTCACCAGGACTGCTCTGCCATGAACACCACAGCACTGTGATCAAAAATGAGACTTCTCCATTATGTAGTCCAAGGGATCACATCTTGGACATCCCTGTCTCCAAACCTGACTCAAAAATCCCTCCCACTGACTCCTGGCCCTGCACCCCACTTTCATCCCCCCATAGCCCCCCACTTATCTTTGAGATGGTCCAGGATCAGAATCCTCATCAGGTGTGAAGGAAGGCCGCCCATCCTCTGGGAATTCCCTGCTGTCACTGGGCTGTTGTCTCTCAGTCAACTGCAAGAAAGAAAACCAAACATGAATGCCTGAGCTTAGCAGCACATCACCCAAACCCCCACAACTCTGCTACTCACCCTCTCCCAGGAATGCCCTCGGGCCGCACACCTCGGGCCGCGCTTGGAGGCTGACGCTGATGGCGCAGGGTGAGCCTGGGTAAAGAGGAGACAAGGTGATGGGGCACTGCTGAAACTTGAGGGGACCCTCGCTCCTCCTCCCTACCTCCACAACTCACCCCAAACTCCTCAGGCATTACCAAAGTGTACCTGGATGGCACCTTCAAATGGAGAAGATCAAGGCTTCACAGACTCCTGTCACACTCCTGGAGGGCTCACGAGGGAGGAGAACCGGCTCTGTCGTCCCCTTGGTGAGGGCAGTTCGGCCTCAGGGGGGTGGGACTGCCCTAAATACACAGAAATGGATGCTTAGAGTTGTAGCAGAAAGTGAGGCTGCAGCAACAGCAACTGCTTCTGTCCACTCATCACTGCTCACCTTGCTGACTTCACCTTGACTGCTGATATCCAGATTTACTTCCTAAAAATAAAGAGAAAGAACAGAGCTGTAACAGAGCCACCATTTACACTTCTACAAACAGAAACAGTGACTGACCTGCTCAGGGGAACTCCCTCCTCACCCAGCAGGGGGCGCTCTGCCATTGCTTTAAATCCATCTGCATCTGAAAGAAAGTTAGAACAAAAGTCAGAGTGCTGCAGGATAATTTGAAAGCTCCAGACATCTTCTGTCAACCAAGGAATACCCTCTAGAGTCCAAGTACACCCAGCATTACAAATTTAAAATCCCCACCACTTGTCCTATTACCCCTACACCCAGCTGTGCAGCAGGGCAGAGCAGTCCAGGCCAAACACACACCAACACCAGTAACACAGGACACAACAGGGACAGAAAACTCTCAGCAAGATGAATGACTGTGATGACCAAGAGAACTCAGAATGAGATGACTGAGATGAGACTGACGGTGAGCTGGCCAGGCTCAGAGATCCGTGAAGGAACAAGATGATGACAAGATGACTTTTATTCCAAGAACCACTGAGATGGATGCCTGAGAATGCTGTGGTCAGAATCCCCTACCTATCTCTGCACTCTTACAAGACCTAACCTGCCATAATGGATCAGGGCAGGGCACAGCTGTGGATACAGCTGGAAACAATGCCTGGATGCCTTGAAGAGAGATGTGATTGTGATGCCTGTCCAAGATCAGAAATGCTCAGACTGATGCCAGGGATTCCAAGAGGCCCCTTGAGGGCTGAGGCAAAAGACAAGACACACAAAAGGAACAAAAGGCACAAGAGACAAGTGAAAAAACACTCACCAGGACTGCTCTGCCATGAACACCACAGCACTGTGATCAAAAATGAGACTTCTCCATTATGCAGTCCAAGGGATCACATCTTGGACATCCCTGTCTCCAACCCTGACTCAAAAATCCCTCCCACTGACTCCTGACCCAGCACCCCACTATTGATCCCCCCATAGCCCTCCACTTATCTCTGGGATAGCCGGGGATCAGAATCCATGTGGGGTGCAGAAGAAGGTCACTCATCCTCTGGGAATTCCCTGCTGTCACCAGGCTGTTGTCTCTCAGTCAGCTGCAATAAAGAAAACCAAATATCAAAGCCTGATTTTAGCAGGACATCACCCAAACCCCCACAACTCACCTACTCACCCTCTCCTAGGAATGCCCGGGTCCTTGGGCCGCACACGCTTGGAGGGTGACACTTGCAGAGCCGAAGCCTTCACGGAGCTGTTGGCACTGAGCACACACGGCCTCCCTAGGGGGTGTGAGCATCCCTGGTTGCAGCGGGACAGGGATCCCAGGGTGGGCATCCCGCACTTGTCCCCAACCCTCCAGACTCTGCTCCCCACTATCTCTCCCTGCCTAGCCCTAGCCTTAGGGTTGCTGCCTGCACCTGCTCTCAGGGAAACAGGGGCACTATACCTGTACTCTAATTTGCATCCTAGCCTGTACTCCTATTTTCACTGCCTGCTCTCTGGCCCCTGAGTCCTTTACCTTTCAAGCTCTGCCTCAGCCTCTGTGTGTCACTGTTACACCCCTGTGCTGAACACCAATTCTTTAAGGCCCTACACTTGCAGCCAGGGACGCTCCTTAACACAGGGTCCCAAGAGTGTCCCGCCGCCGGGAGCACAAAATCCACAGTTTTGCCTGCCCTAAGGAGTGGTGGCCCTGAGGTCAGGGCAGAGGCTGACAGAGCCGAACTCTTGGCGGTGGCAAAGGCGCGAAGCCTACCAACCGCCGCCTCGAGGAGGGAAGGAAGGAAGCAATCCCTGGCTGCGGAGAGACAGGAGACCGCAGGGAGGAGCGGGGCGGGAAACCCCCTGTTTCTCCAACCCTGTCGACCCTGCTCCCCACTATCCTCCTGGCCTGGCTCTAGCCCTAGGGTTACTGCCAGCATGGTTCAGGGCTTCTGGCATTGTCCTGCACTAGGGTTGCTGCCTGCACCTGCTCTCAGGGAAACAGAGGTGTTGTGTGGGGTGCTGTGAGTGCAGGTATGCCTGTACTCTAACTTGTGTCCTAGCCTGTACCCCTCATTTTCACTGCGTGCTCTCTGGTCCTTAAGTCCTTTACCTCTCAAGCCCTCCAAACCTGACTCAAAATTTACCACCCCCCAGTGACTCCCAAGCTGGCACCCTCCTTTCACCCCCTCTGTGAGCCGTAGCCCCCCACTTATCTCTTGGATGTCCAGGGATGAGAATCCACGTTGGGTGTCAAGGAAGGCTGTCTCGACATCTGGGAATTCCCTGCTGTCACCGGGCTGTTGTCTCTTTGTCACCTACAATTAAGAAAATCAAGCATCAATGCACGATCTTAGCAGATCTGATGGCTGGTCAGTGAGGGGGTTTCAGTGTAACACGAGTGGACCACCAAAAACACACAAACAATAATGGATGCTTAGAATTGCACCAGAAACACCACTACCGTAACCACAAAAATACATAAACTTTAAAAAAGAAATCTCAAAAAACATTCCACCAAAAAAAATCCAACCTCCACCAGCCAGGCTGGCCCAACCCAATTTGAATGCTCACATACAATAAACAAAAACAAAACCCCAGTAACACATATCAGAAATCTATTTTTAAAAGTTACTTAAATTAATTCTACCTCAAATACAAACAAACCCATGCATGAACTTATCTGCACTCAAAACCTTAATTACACACAATAAATAATACCAAAACCTAAAACACTATAAACCACCAAAAATATTATTTTGAATAAAAGCCACATATAAATATCACTATCTTTTAAATAGCACTGTCACTCTCCATATTTGACTGTGTCTATATATAAATGTACACATAGATAAAACATTTTAATTTGAGCATTCAGCTGATGAACCAAAATAAAACATAAAATGTCCTAAAATGGGAACATATATACTATATACAATATAGTATATAAAATATATTCTATTTTATATATAATACATATTTTATATAATATAATTTAATATATAATATAAA
The DNA here is from genome assembly GCA_910950805.1 of Acrocephalus scirpaceus scirpaceus. Classification (NCBI taxonomy): domain Eukaryota; kingdom Metazoa; phylum Chordata; class Aves; order Passeriformes; family Sylviidae; genus Acrocephalus; species Acrocephalus scirpaceus. The sequence goes on from CAJVGK010000032.1 coordinate 22,652, forward strand.
AATTATATTATAATGCATTATACATATTATAAACAATATATTATAATATATATAATACATTACATGTAACACATCCTATATTTCATTTAATAGATATAATATTGTCTATTATATTATATATTATTTATATAATAGACATAATATAGATTGTATATATTATATATATTGCATCTATTATATAGACATATAATATATGAAATAAATATTATATTACAAATATATATTATATAAAAATATATATAACAAATAATATAATACATTATATAATATATTATTGTATACTATAAGTAATATACAACGTATTACACATAAAATACATAATAGGTAAAATTTCTAATATATATTAGATAAAAATATTTATTGTATCTATTATTTTTTTTAATATAATAAATATGTTATAAAAAAATACCACATCCTTGATCATCTTCCCCCAATTCTCTCTTAAATATATCACTTCAAAAAAAATCGTTCTTTACTCTTTAAAACAAACTTCATATTTATTAGCCAAAATGAAAAATTTTGCCGGAACTGTTTCTTCGTCTACTCCTCCGGCAGGCGGGGCGGCCCCGCGCCGGGAGAGCCACGGCACCGGCACCCCGCGCCCCTTGCCGGGACTCGCTCCGGGGGTGGCGCCGTTCCACGGCACGGGGGGACCGGGGAGACCCCGCGAGCCCCGGCAGCGGCGGCACTCGGTGCCCGGGCCGGCCCCGCGCTCCCGGCACCGAAACAACCCCTCCGGCACACAGGGCTGCCCCGTACAAGAGACCTGCCCGCCCCACGGCGGAGATCGGGAGCAGTTAGAGCGACCGGGACGGGCAGAGAGCTCCGTGCCGCGCCTCCCGCCTCCCGGCCCGCCTTGCACCGGCGGGGCTCAGCTACAACATTCCCCCCAAAACAACACTCAGCTGCGACATTTCCCCCAAAACAATGAATGCTGCAAACCCAAGCAAGGCACTTGAGGCCGGGGCGCGGCCAGAAGTGTCCCCAAACAAAGCAGCACAACCCGATTTAAATCCTTCAAATGCTGGAAAAGCCGGGGTTTCCTTCAATTTAACCCCTGAAACTGAGGCAACAGCCGGCACTCGCCTCACCTTAAACCAGCACAACAGCAAAAAAATGTATTCTCTCTTTCAACTCCATTCCCAACCAAAACAGAAACAGAGAGGTTTCCCTCAAATCTCTCAAATGATGGGGAGAGAGAGATTTTTACCGACAATAATGAAAGAGGACTTCTCTAAATTTAAACGCCTTTTGCCCTCATAACCCCCCTGTTTTTTTCTAGGGGCACCACAGAGGCATTAACGAAGTGAAAATGGAAAAGAGAAAAGCCCCCCCAAAAAATCCACACCAGCTTACCTGTTCAGCTGGTACAAAGGTTTGTCCCTGGGCACCTCCTTTAAGCAAAGCTCCACATCCAAGCGCTCCCCAAATCCAACGAGGTGCTCTCACCGCCATTCCATGAGACACTTCCAGGAGCTCCGAGCCAGAGTGAGCCGAGACTCCCCTTCGAAAACAGCCCCGGCAGGAGCCGCCCCCTCATTACCCTTTACAGCTCCCGCCTGAGGCTGCTCTGTTCCCTTGTCATCCTAACAGTTCTCACCTGGCCCTGCCCTGTCCCCTCATCATTCTTTACAGCTCTCACCTGGCGCAGCTGCCACTCCGAGTGTGAGGGCAGGGGCAGAGGGGATTTGCTGCTCATTCCCTGGACACCTCATTGTCTGACACACTGGGGCACCGGGCATTCCTTGCTGTGGATAAGGATCCCTCTTCTCCTGCAGGTGCCCAAGGCTGAAACTGGGATTCCACCTCCTAAATTCTGTATGCCTGAGGTTCATAATTCCTAAGGAAATTCCCCGAGGAAATGGGGGGTCTGGGGGATATGGGGGGGCCCTGGAGAAAGGGACTTAAGGGGACTAGGAGATCTGGGGGGGCGGGGAGACCCCAAGAAAGGGGGAGACACCCCCAGGGGGAATTTGGATGTCCAAGGAAGGTTTAAATTGAGGTTGGGAGACCCTGGAGAACCCCCCCAAGGGGGGATTTGGGTGGCCCTGGAGAACCCCCTAGAGGGATATTGGTGGGTCTGGGGGATTTGGGGGACCCTGGAGACCCCCTCAGAAGAAATTTGGGGGTCCCAAGGAGGTTTGGGTAAAAGTTGGGGGGGTCCCAGAGGAGGAGGGACCCCCCAAGAGGAAATTTTGGAGTCCCGGGGAAGTGTAAATTGAAGCTGGGGGGCACTGGCAGCACGGGGAGAACTGGGAGGAGGCACTGGGAACGCTTGGGGGGACGGGACGGCGGCGTTGCCCCTTTAAGGGGCGTGCCCATAGCAAATTAAAGGGGCGTGGGCACGCGGGTTTCAAGGGCGTTGAGAATCACTTAAGAGGCGTGGCCATGCCCATTTAAGGACGGGCCCGCGCCCTGAGAGGGCGGGGTCACTGCCATTTAAGGAGTGGGCCGCACGCCGCGCTCGCGTGCTGCCCCATCCCGGAAGTGGGCGTGGCCAGCGCGGCGGCGGGCGGAAAGCGGAAGTGCGGCCGTGAGGGGACCCGGGGGGGGCGGCGGCGCGACCCCCCCCTCCCCTCCGGTACTGGCGTGGTGAGTCTCGAACCTTCCCACGAACCCCCCCGGTACCGGCGCGGTGAGTCTGGAACCCTCCCGGTACCGGGGCTCCTAGAGCCGGTCCGAGCGTCCGGGGGGTCCTAGGTCGGGTCGGAGGGTCCTGGCTCTATTCGGGGGAGGTCAGCGGTTCCCCGGGACCCAATTTCGGGATTCCTGGGGGTTCATCGGGGGCGTCCTGGAGCCACTCAGGGGATCCCGGGGTCGTTTGGGGGGATCCCCGGGCCCATTCAGAGGGTCCCGGGAGCCACGCGGGGGATCCCGGGGTTCCGCTCTGGGGGGTCCCGGGCTCGGTTGAGGGGTCCCGCTTCCGTTCGGGGCTCCCCGGGGGGGCTCAGAGGGTCCCGGGGCTGTCCCGTGTCCGTTGCCGGGGCGCTGACCTCGCTGTCCCCTCTGCAGGGATGGCCGTGACCTAAGCCCAGGGCGATGGAGCAGCCCCGGTACCGGGACGGTCCCGGGGGCAGCGGGCCCGAGGAGAGCTCCAGCGCCACCTGGAACGGGACCTGCGGCCACCCCCGCGCTGCCACCAGCGCCACCAGCCCCGGCACGGCGTGCGACGACGATGATGAAAGCGGCGAGCGCGACCCTCCTGTCCCCAGCCCCCGTGGTGTCCCCGGTCCCGGGAGTGTCGCCAGCCCCGGGGGTGTCACTAACATCGGGAGTGTCCCCACCCCTGAGGGTGTCGCCAGTCCCGGCAGCGTTCCCAAGCCCGGGGATGTCCGCACCCCTGAGGGTGTCCCCAGCCCCGAGCGTGTCCCCACGCCCGGGGATCGGTGCGGCTGCCGGTGCCCCCCTGCCGCTCCCCCGAGCCCCTCCCGGGACATCCCGTGTGGCCTCGGCTGCCGCCACCGGGCAACCCCGCAGGGCAACGGCGACACGCGGAGAACGCATCGGCGACCGCGACAACGACATGAGGAGGAGGAGCACGACCAGGACCCAAGAGACACCGCCAGGGAACAGCGGGGCTCGCTGCGGGTGGCCCGGGCGGGGGTCGCGCTGTGCGTGCGGCTGCTCGGGGCGCTCCTGGCGCTGCTCCTCCTCTTCCTCCTCCTCCTCCTCGGGGCGCTCCGCTCCTTCCTCCGCGGGGGCTCCGCGGGGCTCCGCCGCTGCCGGGAGCTGCTGGGCGAGTGGCTGCGGCGGCGGGAGAGCCACTCCGCTGTCACCGGAGGTGGCCATGGCGAGGAGCAGGAGGAGGTGACACGTTTGGTGGCCATGGCCGAGGTGGCCGAGGAGGAGCTGGATCCGTTCCGGGTGCTCGGGGTGGAACCCACGGCCAGCGACACCGAGCTGCGGCGGGCATACCGGAGGCTGGCGGTGCTGGTGGGTGTTGGGGACACAACCTGGGGGGTTTGGGGCATCTCGGAGCCGCGATGGGAGCGCTCAAGGCCGTGCCTTGGCAGGTGCACCCCGATAAGAGCCGCGATCCCCGGGCGGAGGCGGCGTTCAAGGTGCTGCGGGCGGGCTGGGAGCGGGTGAGCAGCCCCGAGAGGCGCCGCCAGTACGAGACGTGAGTTTGGGGTGAGGGGACCCTGCTTTTGGGTTTTTGGGGTGGGAATCCTGGGTTTTGGGATATGAATCCTGTTTTTTGGGGCAATGGGACCCTTGGTTTTGTGATGTGAATCCCAGTTTTGGGATATGAATCCCAGGTTTTGGAGGGTAAATCCGATATTTTGGGGTGTGAATCCGTTTTGGGGGCAAAATCCCAGGTTTTGGGGTGGGAATCCTGGTTTTGAGGCAACAGGACTGCTGGTTTGGGGAGTGAATCCCATGTTTGGGATATAAATCTCAGGTTTTGGAGGGTAAATCCCATATTTCTGAGTCCTAATCCCGTATTTCGGGTTGTAATTCCCATTTTTTGGGCTGTAGGAAGCAGCTGGCACAGGGGGAGTAGGCACTGGGCATGCTTTTGGGGTGGTATAGCCCATTTTTTGGGTTGTAATTCCCGTTTTTTGGGGTGCCAATCCCTTTTTTTTTCTTTTGGTATGCCAATCCCTTATTTTGGGTTGTAATTCCCATTTTTTGGGCTGTAGGAAGCAGCTGGCACAGGGGGAGCTGGCGCGGGCACTGGGCGCGTTCCTGGGCCGGCTGCAGGAGGAGCTCAGGGACGCCATGGACGCCATGGGCTGCACCCGCTGCGGGGGACGCCACAGGTGGGGACAGTGGGGACAAGGGGACACGGGAGAGCGGGGGACAGCACTGGGGGGACATGATGGCTTGGGCTGGCATTGTGTCCTGGGGACTTGGGGTGGCATCGTGTCCTAGGGAGACTTGGGGAGGGGACTCAGGGGTGGCACTGGGGTGACATCATGTCCTGGGGGTCTCACGGAGCTACTGTGCCCTGGGGGTGTCACAGTGTCCCCAATATCCCCACAGGTGGTTCCAGCTGGACAGGGACTCCTGTGCTGTACCCTGGGGGTGTCACAGTGTCCCCATGTCCCCAGTGTCCCTGGGAGTGTCACAGTGTCCCCAGTGTCCCTGGGGGTGTCACAGTGTCCCCGATGTCCCTGGGAGTGTCACAGTGTCCCTGAGGGTGTCACAGTGTCCCCAATATCCCCACAGGCGGTTCCAGCTGGACAGGGACCCCCGTGGTGCCCGGTACTGCGCGGGCTGCGGGGGGTGGCACGCGGCCGAAGAGGGTGACCTGTGGGCAGAGTCCAGCCTGCTGGGCCTCAAAGTCACCTACCTGGCCCGCATGGACGGCCACATCTACGATGTCACCGGTGAGACAGAGACCCCAGAGCTGGGGGGTGACCAGACCTAGCTCAGGGGGTGATATATCTTAGGGGAGCCCCTCTGGGGTCACCGTGACAATGGGGACATTATGACCGGGGGGTCTCTGGTGTCACCCTGACCGAGTGTCCCCCTGTGTGTCCCCAGAGTGGGCAGGCTGCCAGCGTGTGGCTATCTCCCCGGACAGCCACCGTGTCCCCTACCACCTGTCCTTTGGTGCCAGGACAGCTGCACCGGCCGGACGCCAGCGGTCAGTCCTGGGGATGGGGTGGCCTGGAGTGACCAGGGGTGGCCAGGGGGTGTCTGGGGATGGCCAAGAGTGACCAGGGCATTGTCTGGGGGTGTCTTGGGAGTGTCTAGGAGCCAGACACCAGTGGTCAGTCCTTCAGGGATGTCCAGAACTGTGTCCAGGGGGTGTCCTGGGAGTGTCCTGGGGGTGTCTGAGGGCTGGACACCAGTGGTTAGTCCCAGGGGAAGGGGATCTGGGGTGTTCAGGGAGTGCCCATGTGTGTCCAGGTGCATCCAGGGGGTGTCCAGGAGTAGCCAGGTATGTCCATGGGGGTGTCAAGGAGCAGTGTCCAGGTGTGTCCAGGGAGTGCCCAGGTACACCCAGCTGTGTCCCAACCCCTCCCTTTTTTACTCCCCACAGGGCCCCCCCCAAGGGCAGCCCCCCTTCCCCCACCGACCTCCAGGATTTCCTGGCCCGCGTTTTCCAGGGAAATCTGGGACCGGGGGAAGCCGGGGGAGCTTTCACCACACCCCCCGGGGCCACGGGACCCCCCCAGGGACCCCCCCAGGCCCAGGGGGGCCCCCCCAGGGGGGATACCAAGCACAAGAGGAGGAAGAAGGGGCGGCGGCCGCTGCCCCGCTGAGGAGATCAGACCCCCACACCCCAAAAAAAGGGCTTGGAATAAAAATCTATTTTTTTGTTGTTGTTTGTTTGGTTTTGTTTGTTTGTTTGTTTTTGTTTTTTTAAAGAAATCGAGTGGTATTTTTTAAATTAAAAAAAAACGGGCGTAGTTAAATAAGGGGGGGGGTGGGAACAAGGCTGGCTTTGGGGGTTCACTACGGCCCTCTCCGGTATCCCCAAGGCCCCCCCGGTGTCCCCAAGGATCCCCCGGCCTCACCGACTCCGGGCCGCCATGGCCGCGCCACTTCCGGCCTGCGCCGGAAGGAGAATGACGTCACTGAAGCAGCAGCGGGCGCCAGCATATTGAGGGTTCCGGTGAGGCCTCAGAGCGTGGCTCCATCTTGAGTGTGGGCAAGGCAGCGTTCGTGGCGCTACAGGCGCCGTTACCGGGGTTGTGACGGGTTCGGAGCGGCCGGAACCGACCTGTGGGGTAAGGATGTGTCCCGTTAGTCCGTGAGCTGCGGTTTGGCGCGACGGTGGAGCGGCCACTCCCGTCATGGCGGCTGCCCACATACGTCACGGCGGATGGGCACGCCCATCATGGCGACGCCCACACCCAAAAGGGGGGAATTATTTTAATTATTGTTTAAATTATTTAAGTTATTTTAATGATTAATAAGAGGGTTTGAGGCTCAGGAGCTGTGGGAAACGGGCTGTTCTGGACTTGAAATGTTTTTAATAAGTAACAGTAAGATACAAAGTACTACTAAATAATAGTATAAATAATTAAGTTATTAAAACAGAAAAAAATTGCAGCCCTTGGGAGCAGCACCTGGACAGGGGAAGGGAGTGGGAAATTCTGGAATGTTCTGGAAAAAGGACCCCAAATTTGTGCTTTGCACCCCTGAGTGAAGGAGGATAGTAATGAAGAAATTTATAATAAAGAATTCATGCAAAATAATCAAATCACGACAGTGTATTTAAACAACCACAATAAAGGAATTTTAGCCTAATAGTTACATAGTAAAGACCTTAAATCGTAACAAATAATACATTTTGATAAGCAATAACATCACAAGAAGTATAACAACACCATAGGCAATAAGCACATAATATCCCGTGCTAGTAAATGATAAATATCTAACTCTATCCTGCAATATTAATAGTTTAATGAAATGTGACAATTAACAACAATTAATTACAAGCGAGTCCCTCAATGACCCCCGGTCCGGTCCTGCCCTCACCCGCGTTTCCCGCCCTCTCTTTCCATTGGCCGCCCCTCAGCATCTCCCTACTCCCATTGGTTTATTTGAACGTCGATCAATATCTCCCCGCCCCCAGCGCCCGACATGCTAATCATTGGCGGGTGCTACCGGTAGCGCTGACCAATGGCGAGCGGCGGATTTGGGCGGGGCGGCGGAGGACGCGCGGCGCTGATTGGTCGGACCGGCTTGGGGGGCGGTGTCGGTGGTGGGGGTGACAAGATGGCGGCGGAGCCGGTGGAGCTGCATAAGCTGAAGGTGCCGCTGGCAGCGGGAACGGGGCCGGGAAAAGCGCAGGGGACCTGCGGGGACAGCGCGGACAGAGCCCGGCAACCGGGATAGCCCGCGGGGGAGCGCGGCCGTAGGGGCTGGGACTGAGGAAGCGCGCGGGGGAACGGCGGGAAAGGGGGCCGGCGGCTCTGAGGGTGCTCTGATGGAACTCTGAGGGGCTCTGAGGGACAAAGAGAGCTTTGGGGGACACAGAGAGCTCTGAGGGGGCTCTGATGGAACTCTGAGGGGCTGTGAGGAACAAAGAGAGCTTTGGGGGCACAGAGAGCTCTGAGGGGGCTCTGAGGGACAAAGAGAGCTTTGGGGGACACAGAGAGCTCTGTGGGGGCTCTGAGGGAGCTCTGAGGCAAGCGCGGGCGGAACCGGGGCCCTGGGGGCTGGAAGGGCTCCGGGAGAGCGGCGGGGAGCGGGAACCGAGACCCGGGGGAAGCGGCGCTTAGCGGGGACTGGGGCTGGGGGAGGCTCTGAGGGAAGCGCGGGTGGAACCGGGGCCGGGGGACCGTGAGGGCGCCGGGAGGAGAGCGGGAAGGGGGCCGGGGAGCCCTCGGCGGAAGCGGCGCTGAGGGGTAACCGGGACCCAGTGGGGCTCTGGGAGAACCGGGGCTGGGAGGGAACTGGGGGAACCGGGACCCAATGGGGCTGAGGGGGAACCGGGGCTCCGGGGCCCGGCATTGGCGGCCCCCGGGCTCCTCCGGCCCCTCCCGGGACCCCTTGGAGCGGCCCGAATGATTCCCCCGATTTCAGAACTCCCCGAGGGTCCCAGGATGGTTCCCGGGATGTTCCCATGAGTGATTCCCCTGATTTCGTAACTCTTGGAGGGTCCCGGGATGTTTGATTCCTGAATTCCCAGATGTTTTCCCGAGTTCCGGGATGTTTGATTCCCGAATTCCTGGGACGTTTGATTCCCAAATTCCTGGGGTGTTTGATTCCCAAATTCCCGGGCTGTTTGATTCCCCAATTCCCGGGCTGTTTTCCCGAATTCCCGGGCTGTTTTCCAGCTGGCCGAGCTGAAGCAGGAGTGCCTGGCACGGGGGCTGGAAGCCAAAGGCAACAAGCAGGACCTGATCCATCGGCTCCAGGCCTACCTGGAGGAGCACGGTGGGTGCTCCAAAATCCCGTGGAATTCCCAGCCAGAATTTCCCCCCCCATTCCCCAGCAGAATCCTGATTTTTCTGGGATTCCCCAAGGAATTTTCCTGGTCCAACCCTTCCCTGCTTTTCTTTTCCAGCTGAGGAAGAGCCCAACGAGGAGGACGTGCTGGGAGAGGAGATTGAGGTGGGAATTTTTGGGATAATCGCAGACTTCCGGGGGCTTCTGGGTGGGAATGAGGCAGCATTCCAACATCCTGTGGAATTTTAACCATTTTCCCATCTATTTTGGGCCTGAGTCTACTGGATTTGGTGCCTGGGGTGCGCTGGATCCCGAGAATTTAGGATGGGGATCCCGGATTTTGGGATCTCGGATTTTGGGATCCCGGTTTTTGGGTTTGATCCTGCCGTGTGAAAGGGGAATGCTAGGAAAAGGGGGATTTTGTGGGATATTGGGAGATTTTGTGGGATTTTGGGATGGAATTCCTGCCTAGAACAGAATAACTGGAGGATTCCCCATCCCTGGAATTATCCCAGACCAGGTTGGAGCCACCTGGGACAGGGGAATGCTGGGAAAAGAGGGATTTGGGCGATTTTGTGGGATTTTGGGAAGCAATTCCCGCCTGGAAAAGGAATTTTGTCAATAAAACCCCAGGAATTGATTTTTCCCACTGGGCAGGTGAAGGAAATTGGGGATTTTCCCTATTTTCCCAAAGAATATTTGGGATGGGAATGTCACACTGGAATTATTGCCAACTCCTCGTGCATCCCAGATTCCCTGGAGCCTGGAAAAATCAGGAATTCAGAGCCAAGATCCTGCTGGGGTCATTCCATACAGAAATTTGGGAATTTTGAGGCTGGATTGTGGGTTTTCCCTTGGGAATGGCCACGGGCTGGGATGGATTTGATGGATTTTTCCATGGATTTGCAGGAGGAGGAGCCAAAGGCACCGGAGCCGCCTGTGAAGGTGGAGGAGGCACCAGTGAAATCGCCTGACGTGTGAGAATTCCCAAAAAACCTCGGGAATGAGGGGCTGGGAAAGGGGGATGGGGGCTCCTGGGGTCGGATATGGGATTCCCAGGGCTGGGATTCCTTAGAGTGAGAAAATTCCCTGGATTTGGGATTCCTGGGACTGGGATTTTGTGGATTTGGGATTTCTGGGACTGGGATTCCTTGGACTAAGAGGATTCCCCATCCCTGGGCTGGAATTCCCACAGGATTCAGGACCAGAATTCCTACATTTCCTCCTCAGGGAGCCTTGGCGGCTCCTGCTGTTTTTTTTGGGAGGCTCTGGAATTCTTCCTGGGAGATTCCCAACTTTTCCAGTCCCTTTCTGTTTTCCCTTCTCCATCCCAGGCTCTATTTTCCTTGGAAAAATCCAGAAGCTTTTCCTGGGAATTTTTCCCCCATTTTGGGAGGCAGATTGAGCTGGGATCCACAGGGACTTCTTGCAGGAAAACAGAATTGCCTGAGGAAAACAGGGAATATTCTTCTCCAGGGAATTCTCTCCCACATGGAATTCCCAAAGGAAAACTGGAATTCTGGGATTTGGGAGCCTCCAGCTAGGCTCTTCCTGGGTTTTTATTCCCAATTTTCTGGGGCCGTTCCCAGCCCCTCTGGAATTCTTTTCCCCCCAGTCCCATTCCCAAGGGAATCTAGGTTGACTTTTCCCACCCCAAAAATTCCCCGAATTCCTCTCTGAGCTTTCCCAGGCCTCCACATTCCGAGGAAAATCCCCAAATCCTCAGGAATGGGTGCAGATCCCAAATCCCACCCCACAGCATCCCTGACCTTTTCCTTCTTTTTCCCAAACTTTTTTCAGGATCCAGGAGAAGAAAGTGGTGAAAATCTCCTCGGAAATCTCCCAGATGGAGGTAAAAATTCCCTGAGCCCGATTTTCCAGGGGCTTCCAGGTGGGGTTTTTTTTGGGATTTTCCAACCTGGAATTGTCCCAGGCCAGGCTGGAGCACCTTGGGGTAGGGGAATGCCAAGAAAATGGATTTTTTTGGGGATTTGGAGAAGGAATTCCTCCATGGGATGGAATTCCCAGAGGATTCCTCATCCCTGGAATTGTCCCAGACCAGGTTGGCCTTTCCCACTTTTATTTCCCTTTTCCCACCTTTATTTCCTTTCCTCTTCCCACATTTTTTTCCTTTTTTCCACCTTTATTTTTCTGCTTTTCCCCCGTTTTTATTCCCTTTCTTTTTCCCACTTTTTTTCCTGCTTTTCCCATCTTTATTTTCCTTCCTTCCCTCTTTCATTTTTGTTCCTTTTTCCACTGTTTTCTTTCCCTTTCCCACCTTTACTTTTCTTCCTTTTCCCTCTGTTCCCACTTTATCCCTTTCCCTTTTCCCCCTTTTATTTCCATCCCTTTCCCCCTTCATTTTCCTGCCTTTTCCCACTTTTTTCCTTCCCTTTCCCACTTTTTCCCCCTTTTATTCACCCTTTTTCCCAACATTTCTTTTCCTTCTTTTCCAACTTTTTTTTCTTTTTCCCACCTTTTCTTTTCCCACTTCTATTCCCCTTTTCCCCTTCCTTGTCCCCTTTTTTCCCCCTTTTCTCCTCCTTTTTTCCACTTTTTCCCCCCTCCCTCCATTTTTCCTTGTTTTTTTGCATTTTTTTCCCTTTCCCCCTTTTTTCTCCCATTTCTCCCTCTCTTTTCTCCCTCTCTTTTCCCAAGTTTTCACCATTTCTTTCACTTTTTTCCCTATTTCCCCCTTTTTTCCCATTTTTTGTCCCATTCCCATTTTTCCCAGGCCTCTTCTGGCCTCTCCCATTGAAAATATTCTCAGATTTTTTAAAACATTTCCTGTTTTCCAAACATGCCCAGGTTTTTTAACCCCAGGATCTTTCCCCACCACTTTTCCAGGGCTTTTTGGCCCCAAATCCTCATTTTCCCGAGGTTTTCCCCCCCTGACTTGGGACTGTAATTCACCTGGAATTTCTCAGGCTCCTGAAAAAATCCCTAAAATATTAGTTCCCTGGGGGGAAAAAACCATTGGAAAAATCCCCTTTTGGAGCAAAATTCCTGGGATTTTTAATGGAAGGGAAGATTGGGAATTGTTCCATTTCCACCTGGAAAAGCCCCAATTCTCCCTGGAAAATCCCTGGGTTTTCAGCTGGAAAATTCCCATTTTTGCCTCAGAAAATCCCAATTTCTTGCTGGAAATTCCCAATTTTCCCCTGGAAATTCCCGACTCCCTTTTCCCACTTTTCCAGAGGATGCAGAAAAGGGCCGAGAGGTTCAACGTCCCCGTCAGCCTGGAGAGCAAAAAGGCGGCGAGGGCAGCGCGGTGAGTGTGGAATTCCAGGGGGAATCCCGGGAATTCAGGAGAGGATTCCTGCCTTCGAGGGTCTGGGGTGGAATTCCCAGGGGATTCCCCATCCCTGGAAATTTTGTGGGATTTGGGGGGGGAATATTGAGGGATTTCATGGGAATTTGGGGGGATTTTGGGGGAATTTTGCCAGATTTTATGGGAATTTTTGGGAATTTTGAGGGATTTTGTGAAGATTTTTTGGGATTTTGGGAAGGAATTCCTGCCTGGGATGGAATTTCCTGAGGCTTCATTCCTGGGAACAGGGAACTCTGGGAAAAGGGGGATTTGTGGGAATTTTGTTACGATTTTGTGGCATTTTGGGAAGGAATTCCTGCCTGGAGCAGAATTCCCAGAGGATTCCTCATCCCTGGAATGTCCCAGGAGCCCTCTGGGATTTTGGGAAGTTTTCCAGTTGGGAATTCTGTGGGATTTCAGCTCCTTCCCATCCCATTCCCAGATTTTTCCATGGAAAACCCTCCCCAGGCCCCTGAATGGAGCTGGAAAACCCCTGGAAAACAAAGTTTGGGAATTGCCTGGATTTGGGGGAAAACTGGGAATCCCTGCAGGAATTCCAAACATTTTCCAGCCAATCCAAATCCAAGGAAAATCCTGGGATGAGGAGACTCCAGAGCCTGGGATATTCCCAGAATTCCAGCCCTAAATCCCATTTTTTTATTATTCCCACAGGTTCGGCTTGGCCACAATTCCCACAAAAGGTGAGGAGCGGGAGCAGGGAACAGGAATTCCTGGAATTCTGGATTCCCTGGGATTGCAAATTTCCCTTTTCCCACATTTCTGGGGATTTCAGGATCTGATAGGAAGGGACCCCAATTATCCCAGATTTTCCTGGGATTCCTCATCCCAAAAAATCAGGGATTAGGATTTTCCTGGGATTCCATCCAGGGATCTAAAAGTGGAGCTGGGATTGGGGTGGATTTGGGGCTGGGATTTTGGGCTCTCCCCGAATTCTGGGAAGAGCCGGGTGGGAATTCCCATTCCTGGGCTGAAATCTGGGAATTTTGGTCAATTCCTGATGGGATTTTTTTCCTCCTTTTCCCAGGGCTCTCAGCAGACTCCAAACCCACGGTGAGGAAAACCGGGACTGGGAGAATTTGGGTGGAATTCTGGGAATTCAGGTGGAATTTGGGAAGAGGAGCAGGAATTTTGTGATCTTAGTGGGAATTTCAGGGTCAGACCTGGAGCTGGAATTTTGGGATGAGGAGCAGGAATCTTGGATTGAGGAGCAGGAATTTTGGGATCAGACCTGGAATTTTGGGATCCCAGCTGGACTTTGGGTTGGAATTGCCAAAAAATCTATGGGGTTTTTCCAGGATGACTTTTCCCCGGGATCTCAGGAATGGGAAGAATTTTCCAGGCGTTTATCCTGGAATTTTTTCCCTTTGGAAGTCAAGGCCTTGCCCCCAATCTCAAGGATCCCAAATCCCAAATTTCCTTTTCCCAGATAAACCTGGAAAAGCTCAAGGAAAGGGCCCAGAGGTTTGGCCTCAACGTCTCCTCCCTCTCCAAGAAGGTGAGAATTGGAAATTTTGGGAATTCTGGGAGTGCCAGAGTGCCCTCCCCACCCCTGGATTATCCCAAAATTCCAAAGTTTTCCAGCCCTGCCGGCTCCACCCTTCCCTGTGTTTGGGTTTTTGGGAATTGGGGAATTTTGGTGTTTTGGGGTTTGGGGATTTTCAGGAATTGAGGTTCTTTGGGAGTTTCATTTTTTCAGGAATTTTGGGTATTGGGGGTTTTTGGGGAATTGGGGGTTTTGGGAATAACGGGAATGTTTCCCTGCCCTGGAATGGGATCGGGAGGGATCCCAGGGGTCCATTTCCAACATTCCCGACCCCATTCCCAGAGTGAGGAGGACGAGAAGCTGAAGAAGAGGAAGGAAAGGTTCGGGATCGTCACCGGAGCAGGAGCCGCTGAGGATTCGGAGGTGGGGCCACAATTCCTGGGATTTGAGGCTGGGATTTCTCGGGAATCCCTGGGCTCATTCCAAAACCACTTCCCAATTCCCAGCCCTTGAGGGATCCAGGGATCTCGGGGGATTTCCCTGGATTCAGGAGGGTTTTCCATGGATTTAGGGGCATTTTCCATGGTTTTGGTGCATTTTCCCTAGATTTAGGGAGGTTCTCCCTGGATTTGGGGCTGCTTTTCCAGGGATTTCAGGGCTGCTTTTCCAGGAATTTTGGGGCCTTTTTCCCAGGAATTTGGGGGTTGGAATTCTCTCTGTTTTCAGCCTCTTTTCCTCGGGGAGACTCCCCTGGATCCCGGGATTTTCCTGCCCTTTGGGATCAGGAATTTCCCCATCCCCAGCCCCAATTCCCAGCCCCCTCCTGCTTTCCCGGGATTTTTCCCCATGGATTTTTTGGGATTTTCCTACTTTTTGGCCATTCCCAAATCCAGGCAAAGAAGCGGAAAAGGGCGGAAAGGTTCGGG
>CAJVGK010000033.1:0-33428 GCA_910950805.1 Acrocephalus scirpaceus scirpaceus
GGGGGAAGTGGATGAGCTTTAAAGTCTTTTCCAACCCAAACCATTCCAAGATTCCACATTCAGATCATTTCTTTCATTTTCCTCCCCTTTCAAGCCCTCTCTGTCCCACCTGAACACCCCCAGCTGTTCTCTGCTGCTCTTCAGCACTTCTGGGTACAAAAATCTCTTAAATGCTCTGACCTGGATGGGAAAACTTTGCTAAAATCCAATTTCCATGTCTGAAAAAGCAAACATGAGAATTCCTGCTAAAATTATCCTGTGCCACATCCCCCAGACACTGATAGGTTAACACAGGAACCAACTGCACAAAACCACAGGAATTAAACATCCTAAGGAATATTTCTTAAAGGAAAATGGGGTTAAATAGTTTTAATTTTAAGTTATTTAAGCCTGATGCTCCCAGCACCAAGGCCCTGCTGTCCCTTCAAGTAGGGAAAGTGATTTGATGTTAGAAAGAAAGGAATTTTTCCTTTGATTTTTTGGAGCTGCTTTAGGCTGAGCAATCAATAACCTTCTCACCCCTCGTTTCCAAAATCAGGGAGAGAGGAAAAATCCTAAAACCAGCATCAAAAGAACCCCAAATCCATTAAAAAGTGAAGGATCATCAGTGCCACAACCCTGCAGAACTTTCCTGGAGAAGGAATTGCTGCTCTCAATGCAGCACTGAAGCTTTTTGGACAGTTCCTGGGGGCGGAACTATGGGAGAGAGAGGAAAAGAAATCCAAGATGAGAATTCCCTGCTCCATTTCACACCACTTCCCACTTCCTCATCACCAGCTATTCCTGTACTCACCCAAAAAGCAGGGAACTGCTCTGGGTGACGTCAAAGCAGTTTCCCAGCAACAATTAATGAGGGCTGTCCACCACAGGGGTTTCCTGAAAAGCGAATTATCCACCTACTTTCCACAGTGTCAGGATGCAATAGGACAGCACAGAGCAGGGATTTCTGTTAACCCCTCCATGGCTCAGCAGAAATCCCTGCAAAAAATATATTTTTTATTTTTTTTTCAGACAAGCCTAAGTAGAATTTTTTTCCATCTGAGCCCATCTGTAATGAGGAATCTGAACCAGAAGTACCAACCAGGAAAATATGGAAAATTTCTTTCCATCTGTAATGAGGAACCTGAACCAGAGGTACCAACCAGGAAAATATGGAAAATTTCTTTCCATCTGAGCCCATCTGTAATGAGGAATCTGCACCAGAGGTACCAACCAGGAAAATATGGAAAATTCTTCTCCTGACTCCTGTGCTGAGCCTGTGCCAGGCAGCAGCAGCAGCATTAAAAATCAGGATGAGGGATTAAGGAATTCCCTCACTTTCCTGAGCTGACCTGGCTGGTAAAACAAATCCCTAAACTTTGTTTATCAGCCCCAAAGCATCCCAGAAAACCTCCACATTATCTGTATTCCTCCTCCTGCTCTCCAGCTGCTGCTCCTGCTTTTCCCCAGGCTGGCAGAGGACACAGAGCCACTCATCACAGGGCAGACTCTGGGTGTTCTCCAGGTGGGACCCAAAAATGGATTTGAACATAGGAAAAAAAAGGGGAAATAATGATTCAAAGAAAAAACTCAACTTTATTTGTCGGCTGCCAGAAGTTGGGATTGAGATGAAGTCTGAGTAGAGAGATCCTGAGATCCCAAAGTATAATAAAATAACCACACCTCAATCCCCCCCAAAAATCAGATCCCAGCATTAAATCTGGAATGGAGAGTAGGTAGAGAGATCCTGAGATCTCAAAGTATAATAACCACATCCCAATCCCCCCAAAAAATCAGCTCCCAGCATTAAATCTGGAATGGAGAGTAGGTAGAGAGATCCTGAGATCTCAAAGTAAAATAACCACACCTCAACCCCCCCAAAAAATCAGATCCCAGCACTAAATCTGGAATGAAGAAAGAGTAGGTAGAGAGATCCTGAGATCCCAAAGTATAATAACCACACCTCAATCCCCCAAAAAATCAGATCTCAGCATTAAATCTGGAATGGAGAGTAGGTAGAGAGATCCTGAGATCCCAAAGTATAATAAAATAACCACACCTCAATCCCCCAAAAAATCAGCTCCCAGCACTAAATCTGGAATGGAGAGTAGGTAGAGAGATCCTGAGATCCCAAAGTATAATAACCACATCCCAATCCCCCCCAAAAAATCAGATCTCAGCACTAAATCTGGAATGGAGAGTAGGTAGAGAGATCCTGAGATCTCAAAGTATAATAAAATAACCACAGCTCAATCCCCCCAAAAAATCAGATCTCAGCATTAAATCTGGAATGAAGAGAGAGCAGGTAGAGAGATCCTGAGATCTCAAAAGTATAATAACCACACCTCAATCCCCCAAAAAATCAGCTCCCGGCACTAAATCTGGAATGGAGAGTAGGTAGAGAGATCCTGAGATCCCAAAGTACAATAACCACATCCCAATCCCCCCAAAAAATCAGATCTCAGCACTAAATCTGGAATGAAGAGAGCACAACTTCTTTAAATCCTGTTTAGGCAAAACAGGATTTAAAGTTCTGAATAAAACTGGATGATGCACAAGTGTGAGGAGGGGGAAAAGTCAACCCAACCTCCTGATTGCACTAAACCCAACTCAGTGAGGGGTTAAAATTAATTAAAAACGGGGTTAATGTATCAGTGAGCACAAGTGCTGTCCTACAGAACACCAAATTGCATAAGCCACCCCAAAAACGTCACATGGCACGAATCCAACTGAGCAGCCAACATTCCTCATTAACCAGCCAGCTCTAAATAATTAAATCCATGAAAATATAACCCAACCAAAGGGCTGGGAAGGTTTTGCCTTTGCAAATCAATGGGAGCAAGCTGCAGATGCTGAGAGCTCAAGGAGATTCCATGATGCTGTCAGGGGAACTCCTTAATGACATGGCAGAGCACAGGATGCACCGGGGATTCCCTCTCTCCCTCTCTCCGTAGGTGCATCCCCAGCAGCACAAAAGGAGGAAAAGGAGAGCTCATCTCAAGCTCCCAAATCCTGATTGGGATCCCAGAGTTGTGTATTTATTTAATCCAGCTCCATTTTAAATTAACCCCATCCAGCAGCAGAAATTCTGGTACTTATCAAAGGGAGAGGGGAACTGCCAGGTCTCCCATCCCTGAAATTCACCCACATTTACGCTGCATTTTGCACCGAGGAGAGGGGAAAATAAAAGTCTGATCGATCTTTCTTTTCTCAAGCACCAAATAATTAAAAAACCTCATTCTAAAAATAAACTCACCCTGGTGGTTCTGCACTCTGAGCACGTCAGCTGTTTCCCGATTTCAACGGAGACTCCATGGCCGGTTCAAGAGGAATTCTGCCAGGATAATCTCGTTCCTGGGGAGCTCCCGCCAGCTCTCCCGAATGAAAAATAAAAAAATAAAACCACCCGAGGATCTTTGCGGGGCTCTGCAGGCTCGGAGCAGATCCCAGCTGTTCCCAGGGATGTCAGCACAGCTCTGCCAATAGCCACATCCACACCCCCCTCCTGCTCTCCTGCAAATCTTCAATGGAGCTGCCTCCGCGCAGCCCCAGACGTTGTTAAAGACGCAGCAGCCCCGGAGCCACGCGGGGAGGGAGCCGGAGGCTGTGCCGGAGGTGAGGCAGCAGCGAGTCCTGCAGCCAGGAGGGGCATCAGGGCCTGGGGGCATCGCTGGGCAGTCAGGGAGGGGATTGTCCCACCCTGGGCTGGGCTGGGGCAGCCTCACCTCCAGTCCTGGGGGCAGTGTGGGCATCACAGCATGGAAAAGGTCTGAAGGTACTGGAGAGTGTTTAAAGGAAGGATACAGGAATGGGGAAAGGGTCTAAAGATACTGGAGAGTGTTCAAAGGAGGGACATGGGCACCACAGCATGGAAAAGGTCTGAAGATACTGGAGGGTGTTCAGAGTGACACAGGAATGGGGAAAAGGTCTAAAGATAACTGGAGTGTTCACAGGAGGGACACAGGAACGGGGAAAAGGTCTAAAGGTACTGGACAGTGTTCAAAGGAGGGACACAGGAATGGGGAAAATGTCGAAAGATACTGGAGAGTGCTCAAAGGAGGGACATGGGCACCACAACATGGAAAAGGTCTAAAGATACTGGAGAGTGTTCAGAGTGACACAGGACTGGGGAAAGGTCTGAAGATACTGGAGAGTGCTCAAAGGAGGGATACAGGAATGGGGAAAGGGTCTGAAGATACTGGAGAGTGTTCAAAGGAGGGACATGGGCACCACAACATGGAAAAGGTCTGAAGATACTGGAGAGTGTTCAAAGCAGGGATACAGGAATGGAGAAAAGTTCTGAAGATACTGGAGAATGTTCAAAGGAAGGACAGAGGAATGGGGAAAGGTCTGAAGATACTGGAGAGTGTTCAAAGGAGGGACACAGGAATGGGGAAAGGTCTAAAGATACTAGAGGGCATTTACAGGAGGGATACAGGAATGGGGAAAAGGTCTGAAGATACTGGAAATGTTCAAAGCAGGGATACAGGAATGGGGAAAGGTCTGAAGATACTGGAGAGTGCTCAAAGGAGGGGCATGGGCACCACAGCATGGAAAAGGTCTGAAGATACTGGAGGGTGTTCAGAGGAAGGACACAGGAATGGGGAAAGGTCTAAAGATACTGGAGAGTGTTCAAAGTAGGGACAGAGGAATGGGAAAAGGTCTGAAGATACTGGAGAGTGTTCAAAGCAGGGACACAGGAATGGGGAAAGGTCTGAAGGTACTGGAGAGTGTTCAAAGGAAGGACACAGGAATGGGGAAAGGTCTGGAGGAGTCACACAAGGAGCAGCTGAGGGCACCTGCCTTGTTCAGATCCTTGGGGGTGCAGCTCCAATTTCTGCTCCCTGTGACCAAGGACAGGACCCCAGGGAATGGCTGGAGCTGGGTCAGGTTGGATATCAGGAAAGGTTCTTCCCCCAGAGGGTTCAGGCACTGCCCAGGCTCCCCAGGGAATGCTCACAGCCCCGGGGCTGCCAGAGCTCCAGGAGATTTTGGACAGGGATGCACAGGGTGAGATTGTTGGGCTGTTGTGCAGGGCCAGGAGTTGGGATCAATGATCCTTCAGGGATCCCTTCCAACTCAGAACATTCCATGATTCCATAAAAAAATAGGGATAAAGGCATCAGCAGCCTCCAGAAGGATTGACACGCACAGAAAACACCTCACACCTGCCCAGGTAAGTCACAGCCAGCCTTGCTCTGCTCCTGTCACTGCTGCCACAATTTCCTGAGGGGTCACTTTGTTAATGGTTTTATTTCAATTAATTCTTTTTCTTGCTCATTTATTGGTGATTAAATATGGAGAGAAAGAAAACATGGCCCCAGAGAAGTTTGAAACCTTTCACTTGTTT
Source organism: Acrocephalus scirpaceus scirpaceus (assembly GCA_910950805.1). Taxonomy (NCBI): domain Eukaryota; kingdom Metazoa; phylum Chordata; class Aves; order Passeriformes; family Sylviidae; genus Acrocephalus; species Acrocephalus scirpaceus. Next base: position 5,330 of record CAJVGK010000033.1, read on the forward strand.
AAATTTTTCTGCAGGCACAGAGAATGAAGTGGAATGAAGTTTCTTCTCCACATCCCATGGATGGAAAATACGGGAGAAAGGAATTATGAGGGATGAGAAGACAAAAATCACCTGCAAGGTGTTGTCAAAGGTCTTGATTAATCTACCATTAGATTAATTAATTAATTACATTAATCTACACCATGGAATGCAAAGGCTCCAGGGATGCTGCACAAGATTTTCCAATCAAAAGGTGCAAGGAAGACAAATCCAAAGGATCCAAGTTCCTTTTATTTCTGCCACTTTAAGTTTTTTCCCTTCCAATTCTGCAAAGAACTTTTACAATGAAGGTACCTGGACAGGAAAACCAATCTGTGACCTCACAGGTTCTGAGAAACAGGCACCAGGGGCTGGGCAGGGTGAGGAGGATGAGGGGCCTCAGCTGAGCTCAAGGGGAGGATGAGGGGCCTCAGTTGAGTTCAGCCTGAAGAGAATGAGGGGTCTCAGCTGAGCTCAGCCTAAGGAGGATGAGGAGCTTCAATTGAGCTCAGTCTGAGAAGGACGTGGAGCCTCAGCTGAGCTCAAGGGGAGGATGAGGGGCCTCAGCTGAGCTCAGCCTAAGGAGGATGAGGAGATTCAGCTGAGCTCAGTCTAAGAAGGACATGGGGCTTCTTCAGCTGAGCTCAGCCTAAGGAGGATGAGGGGCTTCAGCTGTGCTCAGTCTAAGGAGGATGAGTGGTCTCAGCTGAGCTCAGTCTAAGGAGGACAAGGGGCCTCAGCTGAGCTCAGTCTAAGGAGAATGAGAGGCTTCAGCTGAGCTCAGTCTAAGGAGGACAAGGGGCCTCAGCTGAGCTCTAAGAAGGATGTGGGTCCTCAGCTGAGCTCAGCCTAAGGAGGATGAGGGGCCTCAGCTGAGCTCAGCCTAAAGAGAATGAGGGGCCTCAGTTGAGCTCAGTCTGAGAAGGATGTGGGTCCTCAGCTGAGCTCAGTCTAAGGAGAATGAGAGGCCTCAGCTGAGCTCAGCCTAAGGAGGATGAGGGGCCTCAGCTGAGCTCAGTCTAAGAAGGACATGGGGCTTCAGCTGAGCTCAGCCTAAGGTGGACAAAGAGCCTCAGCTGAGCTCAGTCTAAGGAGGATGAGGGGCCTCAGCTGAGCTCAGTCTAAGGAGGATGAGGGGCCTCAGCTGAGCTCAGTCTAAGGAGGATGAGGGGCCTCAGCTGAGCTCAGGTTCTGCTGCTGCACAGCAGCTCCAGAGGCAGCAGCTGCGGCTGCAGCAGCCCTGGGGTGGCTCAGCAGGAGCCGGGCTGGAGCCGTGGCTGGGCTGGAGCCGTGGCTGGGCTGGAGCCGTGGCTGGGCTGGAGCCGTGGCCGGGCTGGAGCTGTGGCCAGGCTGGAGCTGTGGCTGGGCTGGAGCCGTGGCTGGGCTGGAGCCGTGGCCAGGCTGGAGCTGTGGCTGGGCTGGAGCCATGGCTGGGCTGGAGCCGTGGCCAGGCTGGAGCTGTGGCTGGGCTGGAGCCATGGCTGGGCTGGAGCCGTGGCCGGGCTGGAGCCGTGACTGGGCTGGAGCTGTGGCCGGGCTGGAGCTGTGGCTGGGATGGAGCCGTGGCCGAGCTGGAGCCGTGGCTGGGCTGGAGCTGTGGCTGGAGCTGTGGCTGGGCTGGAGCTGTGGCTGGAGCTGTGGCTGAGCTGGAGTTGTGGCTGGGCTGGAGCCGTGGCTGGGATGGAGCTGTGGCCAGGCTGGAGCTGTGGCTGGAGCTGTGGCTGGAGCTGTGGCCGGGCTGGAGCCATGGCTGGGCTGGAGCTGTGGCTGGACTGGAGCCGTGGCTGGGCTGGAGCTGTGGCTGGAGCCGTGGCCGGGCTGGAGCTGTGGCTGGAGCTGTGGCTGGAGCCGTGGCTGGGATGGAGCCCTGGCCAGCAGGGCGTGCTCAGAGTGGCTCCCTGTGGCAGCCCAGCAGCTCAGCACCAGCCTTTACCCCCTTTTAATCCATCTCTTTGGGGGATGGTTATTCCTGGCACCCAGGAGTGGGAAACCTGGAGTTCTGAGCTCTGAAGCAGCTCCAGGAGAGATTTTCCAAGCGAAGAGAGGAAACATTCCCAGGGCAAGGATCACTGCTCCACACAGAGCCTTCAAATTCCCCCAAACCCAGTGAAGCCACAGCTTTATTTCACTAAGGAGAATCCTGTGGTCAGAGGCAGCCCCAGGATCATCAAGGATGGGAGCTGGACAGTGCAGTGGCTGCACAAGGAGAAAATTCAGAATTCTGCCCTCCTTTTCTTCCAGATCTCCTGGTTTTTAAACAATGTTGTATCAGCTTCAAACCTTCTGTCCAGGCCCCACTGGCTGTAGTTAAAGGAGGAAGAAAAGCAGCTCAGAGAGAGCCTGCAGACCTGATCTCTGACTTTTGGGGCAGGTGGATCAGCAGATTTTGGAGTGTGAAAACCTCCAGCCTCAGGACATGAGCCCAGACAGCACAGGTGCAGCCTCCTGCAGGCTCATCCAGCTCTTCCCAAAATCCATCACTGTGAGCCAGCAGCGTTTCATCCTCAGGATTGAAGGATGATTCCCTGAGCTGCATCCCTCTCCTGCAGGGCAGACAGCAAACCCTGGCTGGGAGGAGGATGAGGATGAGGATGAAGAGTGAATCAGCCCCAGCAGTGTGAGGCCTCTCAAAGTGAGGTCCCTCAGCTCTGGAATTGCAGCCACAATGGTGAAACTGGGTCAGGGAAAGCGAGGACGGGAAGGATGCAGCAGTTCCAGGTGCTCCTGGCTGGCAGGGAAGCTGCCAGTGCCCGACAGTGACAGCGAGGAGGAAACAAAGGGAAAAGCAAGGAGAAATTCCCTCCTTCCCTGGCAGACACGTAGGGATGAGCCCAGGGCTCTGTCTGCCAGCCCAGCTCCCATGGAGAGGAAATGTGGTGATTAGGAAGTGGATAAATCCCGCTGGAAAAGGGAAAAGTCAGGAATTGTGACACTAAACCACGGAGGTGGCACTGGTGCAAGTCCCCACCAGCAGCCAGGACTGGGATTTCCCAAGGACAGACAGTGGAAAGGGAGAACAGCTTTGCCAAGGGAATTCCACACATCCAGAGCAAAAAAATTCCCTGTCCCCTTGGAAAAGGGGGAAAGCCCCAAATTTGGGAAAGCCTCACATCTCCACAGGGAGAAGGGAGAGGAAAATCCTCAAGGAGCTGGATCTCAGATATTCCTTGGGATGGAGCTGACCTTGCCCAGGATCCAGGAGCTGCCATTCCCAGGATTAATTATTGGGATGCCCAGGTAGAACCACGCTCCAGACAACATCTGCTTCCAAGGACATGAGGAGCACAGGGACTGCAGGAGGAGCTGGGGATGGACAGGCTGCCCGCTGTGACTCAATGTCACAGGTACCAACCAGGGCATGGAACACTTGGACAAACACCACAGAACCCCACGGTGAGTCAAGGACCTTCCCAAGCCCTCCATGCCCACAGTGATTCCGTGTTTTCCTTGGCACGTGTGCTCAGGTGATGCTCCCCGGGCTGGAAATGCTCTCCAGGCAGCACAAAGAATTTTAATTCCACTTTCTATTTTAAAAAGGGCCTTTCCATTCAAACCTGGCTCAGGTGTGGATTTATTATCATGGCAACCACTCCCTGTCTGTCCCAGCATCAAACACGTTCAGATCCAGAGTCCAAACCTGGCCTGAGACCCCCTGACCCCTCCAAGCCCCTCTCCAAGCCAGGCCTGGCGTGGTTTGACATGAACCAAATCTGTCAATGGCTCAAGACAGACACGTGGGCAGCAGCGAGCAGGGAGAACGTAGCACGCTCCATTCAGCTCCAATCCCTGATAAATAATTCAGGAAGAGAAATGCCGCAATACAGAGCCCAGCAAGATTTAAAAATAGACCATGCACAGCTCCGGAGGAACGGAGGGAAGGAGAGGGGTGGCAGGAATGAGAGCGTGAGGGGTGCCACAGCCTGGGATGGCTCCAAACCCTGAGCCCAGCTCAGGTGTTCAATTTTATTGGGAATTTCTTTATTTATTTAACCCAATTATTGTTTCCACAGCAGCAGCATTGCTGGCTGGATCCTGTCCTGGATCAGAGCCCTGCAAGGAGGCAGAATCCCAAAAAATGAGCCCCAGAAGGAGGGAGTATGGAGGTGGGTACCTCCATTCATCACCCATAACACCACAACTGTCCCAACACTTCTACCCCAAATTATCTAAATATAAAGTACAAAAATATATAAACACACACTAAAGCTATAAAAACCATTCAAATATCATCACACAAACACACTCCCAGTCAGGCAAACAAGCTGAAAGCTTTTGTCTCAGGATTCCATCACCAATCCTAAAAAAAAAACCCCCAAACCAACCCAACTTTGTGCTACCCCAAAATATCCAACTCTCTGAACGGTGTAGGTGTCACCTGTATTTTATCACAGAAATGATGTGGGAAGATCTTTACCAGCTCCTTCCACCTGCACCAAACATTTCCCATTCTCTATTAATTATTAATTAGTCAAAGGTCCAGCCCCTTTTATCCCAGTTTGTCACTGGGATGCTCTGAAGGAAAAAAAAAAAAAAAAAGGGTTTTCCAGGTTTTGCAGGAATACTTTGGCAGATGGCTGCGTTCTCCCCTCCTCTCTCAGCTTCAAAAATAGCTCCAGAAAGACACGGATTTTTCCCTGTGCTCCCTCGTGATCAACCATCCCAGCTTCCCAAGGACTTGTGAGATGGGAAAATGCCAGGAAGAAGAAGATACAGAGTGAGTTTTTATCAGGAAAAATAAAATTGTGTCATGGTTAGGTAATTAAAAACTTAATAACTCCGGGTTTGGAGGCTTTCTAGAAATATTTTTGAAATAAATATAGGGAAGACATGGCAGCAGCTACAGTGAGGAGACTCTGACAGGACACCAAAAGTCCCAAAAAAGCTGCTGGTCAGTGAGGAGATGAGGAGAAGCTCCCAACGCTCCCACTAGTGGCAAGACAAGACTCCTGCAATCCAGAATCCATCCCCAGACTGCCCAGAAGTTGGGAATACCCCTAAGGATGACAGGAATGAGATGAGCTTTAAGGTCCCCCCAAAGCCAAAACATCCTGGGAGTCCAAAATTCCAAATTCCAAAATTCCCTGGTAAAAGGGAGTTGCTCTCACAAGTCCAGCAAATCTGCTGCTGGACCCTCCCAGTCACATCCCAGTGGGAATTTAGGATTTTTCCTTGTTTTGGGAAGCTCGGTGCATTCCAGATCATCCCTCAGTGTGAGGGGTTCGTGTCCATCCAGGCAGTGCCAAGGAGAACAAGTGATTCCATAAATCCCTGTCCATAAATCCCATGTCCCTGTCTGAATCCAACCCAGGGGAGAGCTGGGAAAAGAAAACCCAAAAAAATTTGGGATACAGACATATTTAAATGGAGAGAGCAGGGTGAGGCTGGAGAAACCAACCCAGAGAGGCAGGACACAAACACCTCAGCATTCCCCACATTCTGGATCTTCCAAGTTCCCTATTTTTTCCCCATCCAGGGTCAAATCCCAACAGGATTTGGCTCAAAGTTCCTGGTGCTTTGAACTCAGGGCAGCAGGCAGCACAAAATCCCATTTCCTCACGGAATTTCCTGCCTGAATCCTCCCCAAGAGAGGTCAGCCTCCAGGATAACACCTTCCCAAACAATTCAGATTTTGTGTCTAAACTCAGCTGAGGAGAAATTAATTCCTCAAAGAAAAAAAAAAAAAAAATATGTCAAAGCAAGAGGAAAAAAAATTGAAAAACTTCGTTAAGAAAAAACCCTTAACGGAGCTGCTGTCTGGAGTGGGCTGGGCCTGCCCACACTCAATCATCCCCAAAATTCTCCGGGAAGCAGCGGTGACTCAGCCTGCGGCACACAGACAGCTCAGAGCTCCAGGATTGGGATGGAGCTGCCCTTCCCAGGAACTCCGGGATGTACAACCCCAGGGAATCCCGGTGCTGACCTGAGAGAGCCCAGGCTGTGCCCAAAATCCTCACCTGGGTGTAGCCCAGGCAGGGATGGCTCCTGGAGCTGCCCTTCCCAGGAACTCCTGGATGTACCCCAGGGAATCCCGGTGCTGACCTGAAACAGAGCCCAGGTTGTGCCCACACCCCTCACCTGGGTGTAACCCAGGCAGGGATGGCTCCCAGTTCATGGGATTCAAGGGAAAGGTGAAAAGAAGGATGGAACAGGGTTGTCCAGGATTGGGATGTTGGGATGGAGCTGCCCTTCCCCAGGAACCCCGGGTTGTACCCCAGGGAATCTCGGTGCTGACCTGAAACAGAGCCCAGGCTGTGCCCAAAATCCTCACCTGGGTGTAGCCCAGGCAGGGATGGTTCCTGGAGCTGCCCTTCCCAGGAACTCCTGGATGCACAACCCAAGGGAAAATCCCGGTGCTGACCTGAGAGAGGCCCAGGCTGTGCCCAAAATCCTCACCTGGGTGTAGCCCAGGCAGGGATGGCTCCTGGAGCTGCCCTTCCCAGGAAACCCTGGATGTACCCCAGGGAATCCCGGTGCTGACCTGAGAGAGGCCCCAGGCTGTGCCCAAAATCCTCACCTGGGTGTAAGCCAGGCAGGGATGGCTCCTGGAGCTGCCCTTCCCAGGAACTCCGGGATGCACAACCCCAGGGAATCCCGGTGCTGACCTGAGGCCCCAGGCTGTGCCCAAAATCCTCACCTGGGTGTAACCCAGGCAGGGATGGCTCCCAGCTCATGGGATTCAAGGAAAAGGTGAAAAGAAGGATGGAGGAGGGTTGTCCAGGATTGGGATGTTGGGATGGAGCTGCACTTCCCAGGAACTCCGGGATGCACAACCCCAGGGAATCCCGGTGCTGACCTGAGAGAGCCCAGGTTGTGCCCAAAATCCTCACCTGGGTGTAACCCAGGCAGGGATGGCTCCTGGAGCTGCCCTTCCCAGGAACTCCTGGATGTTCAACCCCAGGGAAAATCCCGGTGCTGACCTGAGAGAGGCCCCAGGTTGTGCCCACACCCCTCTCCTGGGTGTAACCCAGGCAGGGATGGCTCCCAGCTCATGGGATTCAAGGGAAAGGTGAAAGGAGAGATGGAGGAGGGTTGTCCAGGATTGGGATGGAGCTGCCCTTCCCAGGAACCCCGGGATGCACAACCCCAGGAAAAATCCCGGTGCTGACCTGAAACAGACCCCAGGCTGTGCCCAAAATCCTCACCTGGGTGTAGCCCAGGCAGGGATGGCTCCTGGAGCTGCCCTTCCCAGGAACCCCGGGATTTATCCCAGGGAATCCCGGTGCTGACCTGAGGGAACCCAGGCTGTGCCCAAAATCCTCACCTGGGTGTAACCCAGGCAGGGATGGCTCCCAGCTCATGGGATTCAAGGGAAAGGTGCAAGGAAGGATGGAGCAGGGTTGTCCAGGATTGGGATGGAGCTGCCCTTCCCAGGAACTCCTGGATGCACAACCCAAGGGAATCCCGGTACTGACCTGAGGGAGACCCCAGGTTGTGTTCACACCCCTCACCTGGCTGTAACCCAGGCAGGGATGGCTCCTGGAGCTGCCCTTCCCAGGAAACCCGGGATGTATCCCAGGGAATCCCGGTGCTGACCTGAGGGAGACCCCCAGGCTGTGCCCAAAATCCTCACCTGGGTGTAGCCCAGGCAGGGATGGCTCCCAGCTCATGGGATTCAAGGGAAAGGTGAAAGGAAGGATGGAGCAGGGTTGGAGGGGAGGGAAACTCACTCAGGTGCTTGAGTTCAACAAGGCCAAGTTTGGGCCACAACAACACCGGGGGATACTCCAGGTTGGGGGAAAGATGGGAAAAGTCCTGGGGGTGATGGGGCCAGCAGCTGGACATGAGCCCAGGTGTGCCCAGGTGTACCCAGGTGTGCCCAGGTGTGCCCAGGTGTACCCAGGTGTACCCAGGTGTGCCCAGGTGCGCCCAGGTGTGCCCAGGTGTGCCCAGGTGTACCCAGGTGTGCCCAGGTGAGCCCAGGTGTGCCCAGGTGTGCCCAGGTGAGCCCAGGTGTGTCCAGGTGTGCCCAGGTGCGCCCAGGTGTGTCCAGGCGAGCCCAGATGAGCCCAGGTGTGCCCAGGTGAGCCCAGGTGAGCCCAGGTGTGTCCAGGCGAGCCCAGGTGAGCCCAGGTGTGCCCAGGTGAGCCCAGGTGAGCCCAGGTGAGCCCAGCTGTGCCCAGGTGCGCCCAGGTGGACCCAGGTGAGCCCAGGTGAGCCCAGGTGTGCCCAGGTATACCCAGGTGTGTCCAGGTGTGCCCAGATGAACCCAGGTGTGCCCAGGTATACCCAGGTGTGCCCAGGTGTGCCCAGGTGAGCCCAGGTGTGCCCAGGTGTGCCCAGGTGTGCCCAGGTGTGCCCAGGTGTACCCAGGTGTGTCCAGGTGAGCCCAGGTGAGCCCAGGTGAGCCCAGGTGTGTCCAGGTGAGCCCAGGTGTGCCCAGGTGAGCCCAGGATGGCAGAAAAGGGGGATCAGAGGAGAATTTTCACCCCACAACTCCCTGACAGGAGAGGGGAGCCAGGTGGGGTCGGGCTCTGCTCCCAGGGAACACCAGGACAAGAGGGAACGGCCTCAGCTCTGCCAGGGGAGGTCCAGGACGGACATCAGGAGGGATTTGTTCATGGAAAGAGTGGTCAAGCATTGTCAGGATTGTCAAACACCATCAGGCTGGCCACTTGTTCCACAAAATCATGGAATCACTGATGTTGGAAAAGCCCTGCAAGCCCATTGAGCCCAAACTGTGAGCGATTCCCACATTCAGTCCTTCCTTGGACACCTCCAAACCTCCCTGGGCAGCCCTTTCCAATACCTGAGCACCCTTTCCATGGAAAAATTCCTCCTGATGTCCAGCACGAACCTCCCCTGCTGCAATTTGAGGCCGTTTCCCCTTGTCCTGTCCTTGGGAGCAGAGCCGGGCCCCACCTGGCTGCTCTCTCCTGTCAGGGAGCTCTGGACAGGCACAAAGTCCCCCCTGAGCCTCTTTTTCTCCAGCTGAGCTCCTACAGCTCCTCAGAAGCTCTCCAGATCCTCCTCCTGCTGCTCCAGGCTCCTTCCAGATACACTCCCAGCACCTGGAGGTCTCTGACCCAAGTTTTAACCAAACACCAACAAAATCCATCCTTAAAAAAAAAGGATTCAGACCAAGGTAGGAGTTGAATCCACCTGTCCCACACATTTATTTCCTCCCCAAACCCCTCTCCCTCCCACAAACACAGAACCAACATCTCCCTGCTGTTTATTCCCTGTGAGTTCTGCCCCTGCAGCCGTGCTGAGAAGCTCAGGATCATCTCAACAGCCTTTAAAGCATTTTAAAATGAGTTTCAACCTCTGCTGCAGCCTCTGGATCCAGCCACAAATGGATATTTGGGAAGAATTTAAGGTGAGAAAAGCACCTTGGCACAGGAATGGAGGGGGAAGCACCAGTGGCCCCAAATATTGGCAAGATCAATTTATTAAATTCCTCTTTAGCCAAAAAAACACCTTTGAAAAGCCTTCAAGGTGCCAAGCTGTGTTCCCTGCCTCTGGCTGCACCTCCAGCCCCAAATTATTAGGGAATAACTCAAGAGTGACCCAAACCTGCTGCACTGGAGTGACTGAGGTGGGAGAAGAGTTCCTAAAAGTTTGGACACAGATCCCTCCGTGGTGCCCCTGGGGGCAACCACCTCCTCCTTGAAAACAATTAAAAACAAATCAATTTATTCAAACGAGCGCTGATCTGGCTCTAATTTAATATTAAATAATGAGGTGAAATGAGGAGCAGAGAGCAGGGCTGGGAGTTTAGGCACCTCAAAGGGGGGTTTAAGCACCTTCCCCCCCCAAAAAAAAAACCCCAGGGGGTTGGGATAGCAGCACTGCCACGACTTTAAATTTAGCAACACAAATGGCAGCAGTGCTAAAAGGGGATCTCCATTCCAACGGTGTCACAGGAGCACCAGGGGTCCTGGGGAACAGCTGGAAGGAGGGATTGGATGTGGATATTCTGCTTCTCCCTGGGGAATTCAGTTCCCAGCAGTTCCCATTCAGGCCGGTTCATCAGGCCCCCTCTAATCAGGGAATCCTGGATTGGAAGGGAATTTAAAGTTCATCCAGTTCCACCCCACCTTCCACCATGGCAGCTCCAACCCGGCCTTGGACGCTTCCAGGGATCTGGAATTCCTTCCAAGCAGTGACAAGCACCAGGAACAAACAATTCCTTTGAGACTGAGCACTCCCCACTCCCAAAATCCTCCCAGAACCCCAAATCCTTCGTCCAGTTTTCCCCAGGGATTAGAGCTGTGGGAATTCCCACTCTGATTTGCTGCACTTTGGCCAAAAATCCACCTTGTTCTTGTCAAAATCTTTTTGTTAACACTGCAGAATCACCAAAGCATTCCAGGAACAGATCTTATGGAAAAGCTCCCGTGTCCCTGAGCTCATCCCAAATCCTTAGTTCACCCAGGGATTAGAGTTGTGGGAATTCCCACTCTGATTTGCTGCACTTTGGCTAAAAATCCTCCTTGCTCTTCCCAAACCTTTTTGTCAACACTGTGGAATCACCAAAGCATTCCAGGAACAAAACTCATGGAAAAGCTCCTGTGTCCCTGAGCTGATCCCAAATCCTTAATTCACAATTTCCCAGGGATTAGAGCTGTGTGGAATTCCCACTCTGGTTTGCTGCACTTTGGCCAAAAATTCACCTTGTTCTTCCCAACACCTTTTTGTCAACATTTCAGAGTCACCAAAGCATTCCAGGAACAGAGCTCATGGAAAAGCTCCTGTGTCCCTGAGCTGATCCCAAATCCTTCATCCACAATTTCCCAGGGATTAGAGTTGTGTGGAATTCCCACTCTGATTCGCTGCACTTTGGCCAAAAATTCACCTTCCCAACACCTTTTTGTCAACACTGCAGAATCACCAAAGTATTCCAGGAACAGAACTCGTGGAAAAGCTCCCGTGTCCCTGAGCTCATCCCAAATCCTTAATTCACCCAGGGATTAGAGCTCTGTGGGAATTCCCACTCTGATTTGCTGCACTTTGGCTAAAAATTCACCTTCCCAAAACCTTTTTGTCAACATTTCAGAATCACCAAAGAATTCCAGGAACAGAACTCATGGAAAAGCTCCCGTGTCCCTGAGCTGATCCAGGGCAGAGTTAAGGGGTCAGTGGGATTAGGCAGAGCTAAATCAGCTCCCAGGATTAGGAACCACCACAGGGAGATCTCGGATGAGGGGAGGGTTTGAGCCAGGACACCCAACTGGAACCCAGGAATTTTAAATTCTTCAAGAGCCGAAGTGTTCAGGGATGAGCAAAAAGGGTTCTGGTGATGGTCCAACCCACCAGCTCCATCAGAAGCACAAAATTCCACCAGCACATTTCAAACGGACCTGAGGATGCTTTAATTAACACTTTAATTAACGTTTTAATTAACATCAACTCGCCTATGAAACCTCCTGCTTGACAGAAGCAACTCTGACCCTCAGCCCAAATTCTTACAAGTACCAAAACCAAAATCCCTGGCAGGATTTAAAGTTCCAGGGATGGAAAAACTGATTAAAAACCCCAACAAAACCACATTTCCATGTACCCCATCAGCACAGACCCTCTGAGCCCCTACAAATCAGCACCTTCCCACCTGTTGGAAGATCCTAGGATTGGGAATTATTTCCAGGAAAAGCATTTCAAAGCACAGACTCTGTCCATGAGGACACCAAACATTTGTACAGGTACCAAAACCAAAATCTCTGGCAGGATTTAAAGTTCCAGGGCTGGAAAAACTGATTAAAAACCCCAACAAAACCACATTTCCATGTATCCCATCAGCACAGACCCTCTGGACCCCTCCAAACCATCCTGGGAGTTCCCAGGACTGGGAATCATTTCCAAGAACATTTCAAAGCACAGACTCTGTCCATGAGGACACCACAACATTCCTAAAGGTACCAAAACCAAAATCTCTGGCAGGAATTAAAGTTCCAGGGCTGGAAACACTAAAAAAAAACCCAACAAAATCACATTTCCATGCATCCCATCAGCACAGACCCTCTGGATCCCTCCAAACCATCCTGGGAGATCCCAGGACTGGGAATGATTTCCAGGAAAAGCATTTCAAAGCACACACTCTGTCCATGAGGACACCAGAACATTTGTACAGGTACCAAAACCAAAATCTCTAGCAGGATTTAAACTTCCAGGGCTGGAAAAACTGATTTAAAACCCCAACAAAATCACATTTCCATGTATCCCATCAGCACAGACCCTCTGGACCCCTACAAATCAGCACCTTCCCACCTGTTGGAAGATCCCAGGATTGGGAATTATTTCCAAGAAAAGCATTTCAAAGCACAGACTGTCCATGAGGACACCAGAACATTCCTACAGGTACCAAAACCAAAATCTCTGGGAGGATTTAAAGTTCCAGGAGTGGAAACACTGAAAAAAAAATAAAAACTAAAACAAAACCATCTTTCCATGTATCCCATCAGCACAGACCCTCTGGACCTCTCCAAATCAGCACCTTCCCACCTGTTGGAAGATCCTAGGATTGGGAATTATTTCCAGGAAAAGCATTTGAAAGCACAGACTCTGTCCATGAGGACACCAAACATCGCACGGCGCTTTCCAGTCCCTAAAACACCCCGGGCTCCTCTCCCACCTGTGGCTCTCGGTTCCTCGGCTCCCTGCGAGCCGAGCCCGGGCACCGCCGGCTCTCAGCAGGATCACCCGTGCCCCCGGTGCCGAGAGCTCCACGTGCTCCGCCAACGTGCCTGGGGCACCGCAAGGCCCGGAGATCCCACCGGGAGCCGCACCGAGCAGCGCAGGAACCGGACCCCGAGAGAGGCGGTGCAGGAACCCGCACCGAGCGCTCCCCGTGAGGGGCAGCCCCGGGAACCGGGAGGAGCGACCCCAGAACCGATCCCCGACAGGGGCAGCCCCGAGAACCGATCCCCGTGAGGGGCAGCCCCGGGAACCGCCAGGAGAGACCCGGGAACCGATCCCCGACAGGGGCAGCCCCGGGAACGGCGAGGAGCGAGCCGAGAACCGATCCCCGACAGGGGCAGCCCCGAGAACCGATTCCAGACAGGGGCAGCCCCGAGAACCGATCCCCGAGAGGAGCAGCCCCGGGAACGGCGAGGAGCGACCCCAGAACCGATCCCCGAGAGAGGCAGCCCCGAGAACCGCCAGGAGCGAGCCGAGAACCGATCCCCGTGAGGGGCAGCCCCGGGAACCGATCCCCGAGAGGAGAAGCCCCAGGAACGGCGAGGAGAGACCCCAGAACCGATCCCCGACAGGGGCAGCCCCGAGAACCGATCCCCGACAGGGGCAGCCCCGGGAACGGCGAGGAGCGACCCCAGAACCGATCCCCGACAGGGGCAGCCCCGGGCCGGGAGCACCTCCGGGAGCGCCCCCGGCGGGAGCAGCCCCAGCCCGCCGGGGAAGGACCGTGGACACCGTGGGAGGCTCCGCCGTGCCCGGTGCGCCGCGATGGCCCCGTTCCCCCCAGCCCCGCTCCCTCACCGCCCCCGCCGCACTTACCGGGCCGCGCCGGGCCGGGCCCTGCGCCGCGGGGCCGCCGCCGCCACCCCGGGCCGGGCCGGGCCTGGGCCAGCGCAGGCCGCCCGGGCGGGGCGGCGGAGGGGGCAGGACGGGGGGGGAGGGGGGGAGGGGAGGGGTGACCGGAGCGGGGAAAAAACGGGGAAAGAAACGGGAAAAAAAAAAAAGGGAAAAGAGGAGGCGGCCCCTCCCCCGCGGCGTGCGCGCTGCGTCACCGCGCCGTGCGTGTTGCGTCATCATCCCGCGCCCCGCGCGCCCCGGCGTTGCTATGGCAACGGGAGGGACGCGGCGCGCCGGGGAAGGCGGGAGGGGCGGGGGGCGCCCCCTGGCGCGGCGGAGCGAGGCCGCGCCTTATATGGGAAAGGGGCGTGGTTTGGGGGCGTGGTCAGCACCAGGCTCCGCCCATCGTTGTGGCTCCGCCCCCCACCGAGCGCGGGGCTCTGGTTCGGCCCCCTCGGGGGTCCCGCATCCCCCGGGATCTTCGGTCCCCGGTGATCCCAAATTCCCCCAGGATCTCTTATCTTTCCGGAGGTCCAACATCACCCGGGATCCTACAGTGCCCGGGATCTTCCGTCCCCGGTGATCCCGAATTCCCCAGGGACCCCACATGTCCCACAACTCCCCGGGGATCCCAAGTTCCCCTGGGGATCCCAAATTCCCCAGGGATCTCACATCTTTCCGGAGGTCCAACATCACCTGGGATCCTACAGTCCCCGGGATCTTCCGTCCCCGGTGATCCCAAATTCCCCAAGGATCCCGCATCTCTCCAAGGGTCCCACAACCCTCTAAGGATCCCAAATTCCCTGGAGATCCCGAATTCCTCGGGAGTCCAACATCACCAGGGATCCCACAGTCCCCAGGATCCTTCGTCCCCAGGGATCCCAAATTCCCCAAGGATCCCACATCTCTCCGGGGATCCCACAACACCTGGGATCCTACAACCCCCAGATCCCTCCATCCACGGGTATCCCAAATTCACCAGGGGTCCCGCATCTCCCCGGGGATCCCACTGTCCCCTGGTGACCCCAAATTCCCCAGGGACCCCACATCTCCCACAACTCCCTGGGATCCCAAATTCCCCAGGGGTCCCGCATCTCTCCAGAGGTTCCATATCACGAGGGATCCCACAGCCCCCAGGATCTTCCGTCCCCTAGTGATCCCAAATTCCCCCAAGATCTCTTATCTTTCTGGAGGTCCAACATCATCTGGGATCCCACAGTCCCTGAGATCCTCCGTCCCCGGTGATCCTAAATTCCCCAGGGATTCCGCCTCTCGCCAGGGGTCCCACAACCCCCTGAGGATTCCAAATTCCCCAGGGGTCCCACATCTCCCCAGGGGTCCCAAATTCCCCAGATCCCACATCTCTCTGAGGGTCCCACAACCCCCTGAGGATCCCAAATTTCCCAGGAATCCCGCATCCCTCCGGAGGTCCCACATCACCAGGGATCCCACAGTCCCCAGGATCCTCCGTCCTTGGTGATCCCAAAATCCTCAGGGATCCCACATCTCCCCAGGGGTCCCACATCACCTGGGATCCTACAGTCCCCAGGATCCTACATCTCCCGTGATCCCAAATTCCCCAGGGATCCCACATCTCCCCGGGGGTCCCAAATTCCCCAGGGATTCACCGTCCCCGGGAATCCCACATCTCTGGAGATCCCTCATTCCCA
The DNA here is from genome assembly GCA_910950805.1 of Acrocephalus scirpaceus scirpaceus. NCBI lineage: Eukaryota > Metazoa > Chordata > Aves > Passeriformes > Sylviidae > Acrocephalus > Acrocephalus scirpaceus. The sequence goes on from CAJVGK010000033.1 coordinate 20,485, forward strand.
GGGATCTCTCATCCCCCATGGATCCCCTGTCCCCAAGGGTCCCTCATCCCTCCTGGAATCCCCATCCACCTGATATTCCCTTTCTCTCAGGATCCCCCATATCCCAGGATCCCTCAAGATCCCTGTTGGGATCTCCCATCTCCAACAGCCCCTCGACCCCCCAGAATCCCCCTTCTCTGAGGATCCCCGACCTCCAGAGATCCCCCCGTGTCCTCGGGGATCCCACATTCCGCGGGGATCCCGCACCTCCGTGATCCCCGCCCCGCACCGGGGGCCTCCGGTACACCCAGGGTACCCCCAAACATCCCCGGGAGCCCCCAGAACGTCTCTGCCCGTGTGGGACCGGGGTGGGACCGGGGTGGGACCGGGGTGGGACCGGGATGGGAACGAGGTGGGACCGGGGTGGGACCGGGATGGGACCGGGATGGGACCGGGGTGGGACCGAAGTGGGACCGGGATGGGACCGGGGTTGGACAGAGGTGGGACCGGGATGGGACCAAGGTGGGACCGGGATGGGACCGAGGTGGGACCGGGGTGGGACCGAGGTGGGACCGGGATGGGACCGGGATGGGACCGAGGTGAGACCGAGGTGGGACCGGGGTGGGACCGGGATGGGACCGAGGTGGGACCGAGGTGGAACCGGGGTGGGACCGAGGTGGGACCAAGGTGGGACCGGGATGGGACCGAGGTGGGACCGGGGTGGGACCGGGATGGGACCGGGATGGGACCAAGGTGGGACCGGGATGGGACCGAGGTGGGACCGAGGTGGGACAGAGGTGGGACCAAGGTGGGACCGAGGTGGGATCTGGATGGGACCGGGATGGGACCGGGATGGGACCGAGGTGGGACCGAGGTGGAACCGGGGTGGGACCGAGGTGGGACCGGGGTGGGACCGGGGTGGGACCGGGATGGGACCGGGGTGGGACCGGGATGGGACCGGGGTGGGACCGGGGTGGGACCGGGATGGGACCGGGGTGGGACCGGGATGGGACCGGGATGGGACCGAGGTGGGACCGAGGTGGGACCGGGATGGGACCGGGATGGGACCGAGGTGGGACCGAGGTGGGACCGGGATGGGACCGAGGTGGGACCGGGATGGGACCGGGATGGGACCGAGGTGGGACCGGGATGGGACCGAGGTGGGACCGGGGTGGGACCGAGGTGGGACCGAGGTGGGACCGGGATGGGACCGGGGTGGGACCGAAGTGGGACCGGGGTGGGACCGGGGTGGGACCGAAGTGGGACCGAAGTGGGACCGGGGTGGGACCGGGGTGGGACCAGGATGGGACCGGGATGGGACCGGGGTGGCCTCGATGTCCCCGCTCCGCGCCCCCCAAGCAGCAGCACCATCGGCCCGGCTCCACCTTAACCGGAGCGGCCGCGCCGCTCTCTGCCCGTGCCCGGGCGGCTCCGGGGGAGCGCAGGGGCGTTTATCTCTCCCAGGATCAGCCAATATTTGTGGCCACGTCAGGAGAACGAGCTCATCCTCGCTCCGCGCTCCCGCTCACTGCAGTTCTACCACCCTCGCTCCTCTCTCTTCCGCTGCCTCGTCCCGTTCGGCTCCTCGGACGCTGTCCACGCTGTCACCTCTGGCCACCGGAGATGACGGTCCCCGTGGCTCTCCTGCTCCTGAGCCTCCTACGGATGGCGGCCGCCAAGGGTTCGTGGTGCCCGGCCTGCGGAGTGGCCGCGCTGGCCCCCGGAACGCAGCGGGACGCGCTCCTGGCTCTGGCCAAGCAGAGCATCCTGGCCAAGCTCCGCTTGCCAGCCAGGCCCAGCGTCCCGCAGCCCCCGTCCCGCGGGGCTCTGCTGACCGCGCTCCGCAGGATGCGAGCGCAGCGCTCCGACGCCACCGCCGCCTTCCCGGGGATGCTCCGGGACGGCCGCGTCCCAGCCCGGCCCGGGATGGGGCTGCAGGAATACGAGATCCTGAGCTTCGCTGAGCCAGGTGAGTACGGAGCCGCATCCTGCGGGTGGGGGGCGCGGAGGGGAAGGAGGAGAGGGGAAAAAGGAGGTGGGAGCAGTGCCGGGCTGTGCACGGGGATGGAGGGAACGCGGCTGCTGGAAGGTGTGAGAGGCTCCCGAACCTCCCAAGCACAGGTGGGACGTGCAGGGGTGGGAGGGTGGCACAGAGCGCGGCTGTGCTGCTCTGTGGTGTCACCTGTTGCCCACTTCGGCTGAACCCTCCCCCTTGCGCTGGAGGTGAAGGGGTCACACGGCCGCGTTGTCTGAAATCGGATTTTTAGCTTCGATTTCCTGTCGGCCCACAAGGTATGGATGGAGCCCCACAGCCCGCTGTGCCTCCACATCCCACCCAAAGCACTGAGTGCCTCATTTCATCCCAGAATTTGCTGCTTCTGGGAGGAGAAAACTCCCCAAAACACACTCAGGGCTCCTGAAAAACACCACTGGAAAAAGAATATTCAACTTTCCTTGGAGAGACACAGACTCACCACCCCGTTCCCCAGAGCATCCTGCATCCTCATTTTCCCAGACCAAATTTTTCGTGGTGAGGTGTGAGGGGCTCCTCTCCCCTCCCAGGCACCGTGTCCTCAAAGCCCTCCAGGGAACAACGCTGCTCCGAGGCACGTTGTGTTCCCAAACTCCATCCAGGACAATCCGGAGTTGTCTCCTGGCTCGGTGGAGCCGGGGGGTGAACCCAGGTTTGGAGCACGGGGAGGGGGTTTTGTCCTCATGGGCAGAGCCCCGAGTGCTCTCCTGGCCCCGTCAGCCTTTCCTGGCCAGCAGGAGCAGCAGCTCTGCAGCCAAGGAAGAAGGGAAAACTCTGGGGAAACCTCAGAGCCCCTTCCAGTGCCTGCAGGGGCTCCAAGAGAGCTGGAGAGGGACTTTGGAAAAGGATTTATGTGAGCTCACTTTGGGCTTGGAGAATTCTGCTGCTAACTCGCTGATTCTCGTGAGAAACTGAACTACAAATTTCTCATTCTCAAATCACATTCTTATTGTAAATATCGATGTGAGCTCGACTCTTCTCAGCAGTTTTCTCCTTCACCTTTTGTTTACCAAAAGGGAAGAGAGGCAAAGTCTTTCCTTGACTGATCACTGCTCTTTTAGCACTCTATGCTATAAAAGTGGCAGAGAGAGAAATGTAAAATGTAAAAAAACCCTTCTGATCAAGAATTACTGCGTGTCCTCATCGCCTTTCCCTGCTGTGACAGACTTGGAGTGCCAGGACAAGGGGGAATGGTTTCACATTGAGAAAGAGGAGATTTAGATGGGATTTTGGGAAGAAATTCCCTCCTGTAAAGGGTGGGCACAGATTGCCCCATCCCTGGAAGTGTCCGAGGCCAGGCTGGATGAGGTTTGGATCAACCTGGAATACTGGAAGGTGTCTCTGTTTGTAGCTCTGATTTCATGCCTGAGATGTTCTGATTTCTGAAATTCTTTTCCCAGGTGATTTTCTGTAAACAAGAGAAATGTTTTTGTGACTGTACCTATGTTATTCTTTCTTTCTCACAGGAGGGGTTTCTTCTTGATGTCCCTCTGGTTTGACCAATGTGATTTTGTTTCACCAATCAAACTGGTCTGTGTAAAATAGTATAAAAAGGAGACACATCCCTAAATAAAAAGTCATTTTTTAGCTGTCTGAATCTCAGAATCCATGTTGTTGTAGTGTAAAACAGCATCACCTGCTCGTGGCGAGGAGTGGAATGAGACAAATTCCCTCTTTGCTTCACTCCTGACTCTGCTCTCGGTTCTGTGCACAGGATCCTCCACTCCCCACAGCGTCCTCCTGCATTTCCGCTTCTCCCAGGAGGTGGCCGTGAACACCGAGATCCTGCAGGCCACCCTCTACCTGTTCTGGGCAGCCCCCGGGCGTGGGGCACAGCCCGTCACCGTCAGGCTCCTGCAGCCAGACCCAGCAGGGCCAAACACGACGTTGGCCAGCGAGACACGGCTGGAGGTGCAGAAATCCGGCTGGACCACGCTGGACGTTGGAGCAGCCGTCCGGAGCCTCTTCGGACACGACACCCCACGGCTCACGGTGGAACTGGAGGTGCCCAAAGATTGGGGATCCCCTCTCCCATCCAACCACAGTGATTCCCACTGGCCGTTCGTGGTGGCCCAAGCCCAGGCCAGGAAATCGCACCGCGTGCGTCGCCGCGGCGTCGATTGCGGCGCCGACTCGCGGATGTGCTGCCGCCAGGAATTCTTCGTGGACTTCAAGGAGATCGGTTGGGAGGATTGGATCATCCAGCCCGACGGGTACCACATGAATTACTGCGCGGGGCTGTGCCCGCTGCACATGGCCGGCGTTCCCGGCCTCGCCGCCTCCTTCCACACCGCCGTCCTCAATCGAATCAAGGCGGCGAGCGCGGCGGCGGCCGTGGATTCCTGCTGCGTTCCCACCCAACGCCGGCCCCTCTCCCTGCTCTACTACGACCGGGACAGCAACATCGTCAAGACCGACATCCCCGACATGATCGTGGACTCGTGCGGCTGCACCTGAGCGCTGCCGGAGCGGGCGGGAGGACAGGACAGGACAAGGCGGGACAGGGCTCCCTCTTCCGGGCTCCTGGCTGGGAGGCAGGAGCTCTGCAGAGGGGGTTTCTCCTCCTGTGGGTGAAGCGTCACCTCTGGGTGATGCTGAATGTACGAGTCCCCTCCTCTCTCGCTTCCCACACGGCTCTTTCCCCGTTCGGATCTGCCCATGGATTCCCCTCCCAGCCCCTCTGACCTGATGGACTCCAGAGCCTTTTCCTGCTGGATGCTGCAGAGCCTGGATCAGGGTGATCCTGCTCCCATCCCAGCCCAAGGTTCTGGTGCGCCCTGGGTGCGGCCACATCAGCACAGGACCCACCAGTGACCACCCCAGGCTGCTGGGGCTGGCCAGGACAGGGGGCAGGGGTCACTCCCACTGCCCCACTCAGCTGAACACTCATCTGAGCAGGGAGAGGAAAGGGAAATCAATCCCAGTGGGAGGAATTTGTCTCCCTCTCCGAGCATCCTGGCTCGCTGGTGTTCAATAAAGGCTCCCAGGCGTGGTGCTGTGTGCATGTGTGTGCCCTGTCATTCACCAGCACAACTCCCAGTGCTCCTGGCACGGGCAGCCCTGGGATGGCACGGGACAGACCCATTCCACCATTGAAAACCCGGGCAGAGTGGCTGGGTATCCCCCAAACACCTCCCGTGCTCTCTGCCCCTCCGTTTTCCCAGGGGGTGCAGAACCCCTAATTCAGCCCAGCCAGATTGAGGGCACAGCATGGGAACCTCCTGCATGCAGGGGGTCTGTAATTCCCACCAGGAAAAGCTGCATTCCTTGATTGGGCCAAATTTCCCCACCAAATTTTGGCCATCCCTGTCCCAAATCAGGACAGAACTGAGAAACTTTTTTGCCTTTTGAAGCGGACAGATTTTGGGGTAACCTCAGCACACAGGATTCCCCTTCCAGCCCCCATCTCTCCCACTTCAGAGCATCCCCTCGGCTCATCCCTGGCCCTCTGCCCCTCTCCAGCCTGGTGACAGCGAAGTGGGACATGCCAGGGCCGTGAGAGCGGGGGGCAAAGGGCGGCTCCGACACATCTGCCCCGTTACGTAACCGCGGGTTCGGGTTTCTCCACCGCTCCCCACGTGTCCCCCATGAGGGCTGGGACAGAGGGGAGAAGGTGCTGGGGTGGGACATTTTGGGAGGGGGTCCTTGGGGTGATCTCTGAGGGGTGACTTCAGGTTTAGGGTGCACACTGGAAGTGCTGGCAACCAACCACAGAGGCCAGGATGGAGCTGGCCAGGTGGGGAGAGGGCAGCAGGGGGAGGAAATGGTGTCAGACCCTCTCCCCACCCAGCTTTGCATCCGCTGCCCACTCCAGGATGAGGAGCCATGAGCAGCTCTGGCTGGATGCACTTTGTCCCATGTGGAGAATGAAGAAGAGAGGAAGAGCCAGGAGCAGGTGAGGGTGCTTGGCCACACGCACACACCCTGTAGCAGCTGCTCCCCAAGGGAATGGGGATCCCCGTGTCCCCAAACCGGGTGACCTCAGTTTTGGGATCCACCTGGAAGGGTTGATGGACCCCAGAGGCTGGGACAGAGCTGATCCAGGTGGGGAAAGGGTCAGAAGAGTGAGGAGGTGCCCTCAGACCTCCCTGCTCCAGCTTCAAATCCTCTGCCTGCTCCAGTGGTGCCTGGGGAAGGCTGATCTGAAACAGAGGCTGGACAGAGCCAGAGAATAAAGTTGGGATTTATTAAAACATCTCCAGGATCCACCCTGGGCATCACAGGAGCCTGAGCAGGGCTGCACCCAGGGTGGGCTGAGAGTGGTCATAAAATGCCTGATTGGTCATGAGATTTTACATTTTTATAAGTTTTGGTCTATTTGCATATTGGGATTTAATTGTCCGGTTACAGCTTCAGGTTGTGAGGTCCCATCCTTCTTGTTCTTCACTTCAGCCCATCGTTGTTTGTGGTTTTGGGCTGAAAGTTGTCCTTGGTCTTCAGCAGGAAAAGGATTTATTTCTTTTATTTATCATTTATTTATTTTATTTATTTATTTTATTTATTTATTTTATTTATTTATTTCTCCTGCTCCATGGAGAGAGCTGAGTGACACTTAATATGAGGCTCAGAGCTACATCCCTAGGCAGCACAGAACCTGAAAATACAAAAGCCAAAATCTAAAGCAACACCAGGAAGCCACAATCCACGAGCAGCTCTGGCTGGAGCAGGGATGCATTGTCCTGGAGGAGCTGTGACACCTGGAGAAGGGATGGAAGGGCCACAGGCATGTGACAAAACCCTGGTGACAGCAAATGGGACATGCCAGGGCCATGGCACATGTCCTCCCAGCAGCCCTGATGGAGCAGGGACCCCCCTGATGGAGCAGGGACCCCCTGACGGAGCAGGGACCCCCCGATAGAGCAGGGACCCCCTGATGGAGCAGGGACCCCTGACAGAGCAGGGACCCCTGATGGAGCAGGGACCTTCCAGATGGAGCAGGGACCCCCCGATGGAGCAGGGACCCCCCGATGGAGCAGGGACCCCTGACGGAGCAGGGACCCCCCGATGGAGCAAGGACCCCCCGATGGAGCAGGGACCCCCTGATGGAGCAGGGACCCCTGACAGAGCAGGGACCCCTGATGGAGCAGGGACCTTCCAGATGGAGCAGGGACCCCCCGATGGAGCAGGGACCCCCCGATGGAGCAGGGACCCTCTGATGGAGCAGGGACCCCCCGATGGAGAAGGGACCCCTGATGGAGCAGGGACTCCCCGATGGAGCAGGGACCCTCTGATGGAGCAGGGACCCCCCGATGGAGCAGGGACCCCCCGATGGAGCAGGGACCCCTTGATGGAGCAGGGATCCCCTGATGGAGCAGGGACCCCTGATGGAGCAGGGACCCCCCGATGGAGCAGGGACCCTCTGATGGAGCAGGGACCCCCGATGGAGCAGGGACCCCCTGATGGAGCAGGGACCCCCTGATGGAGCAGGGACCCCTGACGGAGCAGGGACCCCCGGATGGAGCAGGGGCCCCGATGGAGCAGGGACCCCCTGATGGAGCAGGGACCCCCCTGATGGAGCAGGGACCCCTGACGGAGCAGGGACCCCCTGATGGAGCAGGGACCCCCCGATGGAGCAGGGACCCCCTGATGGAGCAGGGACCCCTGATGGAGCAGGGACCCTGATGGAGCAGGGACCCCCTGACAGAGCAGGGACCCCCCGATGGAGCAGGGACCCCTGATGGAGCAGGGACCCCCCCGATGGAGCAGGGACCCCTGATGGAGCAGGGACCCCTGACAGAGCAGGGACCCCTGATGGAGCAGGGACCCCCTGATGGAGCAGGGACCCCCTGACGGAGCAGGGACCCCCTGATGGAGCAGGGACCCCCTGATGGAGCAGGGACCCCTGATGGAGCAGGGACCCTCTGATGGAGCAGGGACCCCCCGATGGAGCAGGGACCCCCTGACGGAGCAGGGACCCCTGATGGAGCAGGGACCCCCCGATGGAGCAGGGACCCCTGATGGAGCAGGGACCCCTCCGATGGAGCAGGAACCCCTGACGGAGCAGGGACCCCCCCTGACGGAGCAGGGACCCCCCGATGGATCAGGGACCCCTGACGGAGCAGGGACCCCCTGATGGAGCAGGGACCCCCCGATGGAGCAGGGACCCCCCCGATGGAGCAGGGACCCCCCGATGGAGCAGGGACCCCCCCGATGGAGCAGGGACCCCCCGATGGAGCAGGGACCCCTGATGGAGCAGGGACCCCTGATGGAGCAGGGACCCCTGACAGAGCAGGGACCCCCCTGATGGAGCAGGGACCCCCCCGATGGAGCAGGGACCCCCCGATGGAGCAGGGACCCCCCTGATGGAGCAGGGACCCCCCCGATGGAGCAGGGACCCCTGATGGAGCAGGGACCCTCTGATGGAGCAGGGACCCCCCTGATGGAGCAGGGACCCCTGACAGAGCAGGGACCCCTGATGGAGCCGGGACCCCCACGATGGAGCAGGGACCCCCCGATGGAGCAGGGACCCCCCCGATGGAGCAGGGACCCCTGATGGAGCAGGGACCCTCTGATGGAGCAGGGACCCCTGATGGAGCAGGGACCCCTGACAGAGCAGGGACCCCTGATGGAGCCGGGACCCCCACGATGGAGCAGGGACCCCCCGATGGAGCAGGGACCCCTGATGGAGCAGGGACCCCCTGATGGAGTAGGGACCCCCTGTTGGAGCAGGGACCCCCCGATGGAGCAGGGACCCCCGATGGAGCAGGGACCCCCGATGGAGCAGGGACCCCTGACAGAGCAGGGACCCCCCGATGGAGCAGGGACCCCTGATGGAGCAGGGACCCCTGATGGAGCAGGGACCCCCATCTCCAGGTGTCCCTCGGGCCCAGAGCGTTGCTGCCACACGGGAAGGGAGGAAGGCTCGGGGATCGATCCTGTCTGGGATCCAAGGCCACTTGCGCAAACCCAAAGAGGGTTCGGTGTTTGTTTTCTCCCTTCTTTTTCCAACGCCTCATTTCACTGTCTATATTTATTGAACAAACAGCTTCCCTGGAGCCGGTGCCAAGCTTCCTGGGATGCAGCAGCTGTGGGCATGCAGGGACCAGGGCTGGTCCTGTGGCCCTGCAAACCCCTCAGCTCAAGCAGCACAACCCTGAGACTCTGATCTGAGGCTTCTCCCAATCCCAGGGGAAAGAGGCAGCTGACAGCCCCTTCCTCACCCACAGCACGGGATGGACAAAGCTCAGGAATTCCAAACTGGCACTTCCCGTGCAGTCAGGGAAAGGTGATGCCTGGAGCCAGGGATCCTCCCTGCCATGACTCTGCTGGTGTCCCCTGCTGTCTGACAGACTTTAGCAAGTGCAGCAGATTTAAATATTATATATTTTTCCTGGGACATGTGTCTTTTGCTGGGATCTACTGGCGTTCTGTATCTGCAGAAACACAAGCAAGCCCTTTGCCACAGATTAATAGAGAAAGTGCACCTTGATGAAAAATGCATAACGTATCAAAACTAAAAACAATCAGGAAAAATCTCAGACACAACAATTAAGAATACTTTAGATGATAAACAGAATTAATGACTTAACAATAACTCATGTGAAGTTGAATGGTTTTTTATTTTACTGAGCTAACGATTTCAAATTCCTGAGGTTCACAGGGTGCTGTAGGGAGAAATTTGGAAGGGGTGACTGGGAGATTGTCCTGTTGGAACCAGTAAAACCAGTGGGGAGCCCACCCTGCAGCCCCCAGGCGTCCAAGGAATCAATCCAGGTGCAGATGTGACACAGATGGGGACAGACGTGATTGTCCCCTTGGTCTCCACTCCAGGAGGGGACAGATGTGCTGGAAGGATCCTTTGCCAGAATCAACAGCCCCTGAAGCAAAGGTCCGAGCACGCTGTGCCAAGTGCCCCCTGGGCAAGTCCAGCTCCCAGGAGGGGTGGGAATTTCTGACAGTCCCTTCCCTTGCCTTGACAAGAGTTAATGTTTAATTCCCAATCTCATGGCCCGTTCCCAGCCAGTGGTGACTGCTGCTTTTCTCCCAAGGAACGAGCAGCAGGGCAAGAGGAAACGGCCTCAAGTTGTGTCAGGAGAGGTTTAGATGGGAGATTAAGGAAAATTTCGTCATGGAAAGGGTGTGCAAGTCCTGGAATGGGTTTCCCAGGGCAGTGGTGGAGTCATTATCCAGGAAATGTTCAAAAATGTGTGGACGTGGCAGCTGGGGGCATGGTTTAGTTTTAGTGGTGGCCTTGGCTGTGCTGGGTTAACGGTTGGGCTCAATGATCCAGGCTTTTCCAACTTTCATGATTCCATGATTCCACAATTCCATGATTTCATGATTCCATGATTTCATGATTCCATCATTCCATGACTCCATGATTCCACAATTCCATGATTCCATGATTTCATGATTCCACGGTTCTATGATTTCATGATTTCATGATTCTATGGTTCCACAATTCCATGATTCCATGATTCTATGATTCCATGACTCCACGATTCCATGATTCCACGATTCCACAATTCCATGATTCCATGATTCCACGATTCTATGATTTCATGATTCTATGATTCCACAATTCCACGATTCCATGACTCCATGACTCCATGATTCCATGACTCCATGATTCCACGATTCCACGATTCCATGATTCCACAATTTCATGATTTCATGATTCCATGATTCCATGATTCCATGATTATACAGTTCCATGATTCCACGATTCTACAGTTCCATGATTCCACAGTTTCATGATTTCATGATTCCATGATTCCATGATTCCATGATTCCATGATTCCATGATTCCATGATTTCATGATTGATTCCATGATTCCATGAATCCACAATTCCATGATTCCACGATTCCACAATTCCATGATTCCACGATTCCATGATTCTATGATTTCATGGCTCTATAATTCCATGATTCCATGATTTCATGATTCCATGATTCCATGATTCCATGATTTCATGATTCCACGATTCCATGATTCCATGATTGATTCCATGATTCCGTGATTCCACGATTCCATGATTTCATGATTCCACGATTCTATGATTTCATGACTCCATGATTCCATGATTCCACAATTCCACTATTCCACTATTTCATTTCATGATTCCACGATTCCACAATTCCACGATTTCATGATTCCACAATTCCATGATTCCATGATTTCACGATTCTATGATTCCACAATTCCACGATTCCATGATTCCATGATTTCCCGATTCTATGATTCCATGACTCCACGATTCCATGATTCCACGATTCCACAATTCCACGATTCTATGATTTCATGATTCTATGATTCCACAATTCCATGATTCCATGATTCCATGATTCCATGATTCCATGATTCCACGATTCCACAATTCCACAATTCCATGATTGATTCCATGATTGATTCCATGATTCCATGGCTGATTCCCTGAGCCGTGCTCAGGTGCTGCTGCACGAGCTCTCGGGGGGGTCCTGCCGGTTGTCACCTCCAGGTCAGGTCACAGGTGCCACGTTCGCCCCAACGGCCACGGGGTCAGAGGCCCCGGAGCCATGGGTGCACCAGGTGCTGGGCCCGGGGGGACCTTGTGGGGGTATTTTGGTCAGGTCAGTCCCTGGGCTTTGCTTTCTGGGAACCGCTTAATCAACAACACAATTATGCAATGGGTGCAAGAGCTCCGCGCTGACCCCTGCCCCAGATCCGGGGGCTGGAGCGTGCCGGGGGGCACACGGTGTGAGGGGCTGGGGATGGGATGGTCCTGCTGAGCTGGAGGTGGGATGGGGGTTCGTGGGATGCTGCCCCATGCAGGTTAATCCCTTTGGGGACACCCCGCTCCCAGCCCGGAATTTTTTCATCCGTTTTCCCACTCTTTGTCTCCTGTTTCCTGCTGTGCCACAGCCCCAACCCTGGCTCTGGGATCTGGCAGGGATGGGGGAATGCAGCACAGTGGGGCAATGGGTGTGTGGGGCACACAATGGAGCAGTATCCAGATATTTGGGGTTGGTTTGAACACATGTAAGTGTGCATCATAAAATCAGGGATGGTTTGGGTTGGAAGGGACCTTAAAGCTCATCCAGTTCCACCCCTTGCCATGGGCAGGGACACATTTCACCAGCCCAGGTTGCTCCAAGCCCTGTCCAACGTGGCCTTAAGTGGGATGGGGCTTCTCTGAGGAACCAGAGAGGAATTGCTTCCCCATATCCCATCCAACTCTGTCCTCGGTCAGTGGGAAGTGATTTTGTCACTCCAGGTGCTTTAAGGAGTCGCTCTCCACGTGGGACCATCTTGTGCCCTGCGCCTGGCTGGAAGTGCCACCCGCCCCATCCTGCTCCTGCCTGCAGCCAGGGCTCCCAGGCCCTGTGGGATCCGTGCTCCCGGGCCAACCTGTGCCCACTCATCCCTCTCTGTTGACATTCCTGGGCTATTCTGGGAGCTGCCAGCGGGCCCAGCCAGCTGAGCCCTTTGCCCCTTGCTCCGTGGTTGCATCACCTCCGGTGGGTGCTTTTTCCCAGACTCTGTTTACATGGCACCTCTGGCTTGGCCAGGGCCAGGGGCTCCGTGTGGTCAAGACCTTGGAGTCAGTGCACGGCGTGGTGGGCACAGGACATGCCGGAGCACTGGCCTGGCAGGGCTTCAAGTTCCCTGGCTTCCCTGCTCCAGCTGGGCTCCGCCAATCCCCCCAAACACCGTGGCATCTTGCATCACTGTCGTGAGGTTTCTGCCAGCCCCTGCCCTGCCTCAGCCCGCACATCCCCGCTCCAAAGGGTTTGTGAGACATCTTCAGGTTGATGAGATGTTGGCTGTCACCTCCTGAAGTCCTCAGGGCACACAAATCCCCTTTTTGTTGTGTGAGGAGGAGGGAACACGGTGCATGAATGCACTGACCCTTCCTGGCTCTGCCTTGGGGTAAGGATGGTCCATGGGGTGGGCTCAGACCCCCAAACCCATCACCTGCTGGGAGTGACCAAAGCCCAGAGATGTGCAGTCCC
>CAJVGK010000034.1:0-31214 GCA_910950805.1 Acrocephalus scirpaceus scirpaceus
GTCCCTCTCCCAGTCCTCCCAGTTTCCCCCCACATTCCTCCCAGCAGACACCCCCAAGCCCTACACCGGGACCCCTTTTCCCTAAGCCCCTCCGGTTCCCCGGTTCCTCTCACCGGGACCCCCCGCCCCCGAGGGATGTCCAGGCCGCAACCCTCCCTCATCCAGGCCCGGCCGTCACTGAGGCGCCATCGGCCGCCCCCGCGCCGCCCCCCGCCGCTCACCTTGGCCCTCATGGCGGTCTGGCGGAGCCCCGCTCAGTCCCGGCGGGCGGGGGGCGGCGGATGGAGGCGGATGGCGGCGGATGGAGGCGGCGGCCGGTAAAGGCACCAAGATGGCGGCAGCCGAGAGGGGCGCGCGCCGTCCGGTGGGGCCTATTTATAGGGAAGAGCCCAGGCCACGCCCACCGCCGCGCAAGGCACGACGGGAGATGTAGTTCCCCGCTCGTGGAGCATCACGGGAGTTGTAGTCCGGCCGCCGGTCGCCATTTTGCGCCGCCGCGGGGTTTGGTCCCTCCCCACCTCCAATTTATTGAGAATAAAAGCATCAAATATTTTTTTTTCCTCAGGAGTTTCCGCTTATCCAAGGTTTTAACGGGATTGTTGTTGCATTCCCGAAGCCCCTCCGGGGATTTTCCTTTAAGGTAAAAATATAAAATGTTTTTATACTGTAGCAAAACTGATAAAAAATTAGAAAATTAAATAAACCTCCGGTGAGTCTCAGCGGTTTTTAAATCCCTGCTGTGGGTTGGAAAAGCTTTTGGCTCCCATCTCCAGGCGGAATACTGCTTTAAAAGCCTAAAATTTGGATTTTTCCCTTAAAAAGAAGGGGATTTCCCCTCAGATATTTTTACTCCTGCAAAATACATAGGTCTTTTTACCTCAAAACGAGTTTTTCCCCTCACAAATGAGTGTTTTCCCCTCAAAATTGAACATTTTCCGTCAGAAATGAGCGTTTTCCCCTCAAAAATGAGTATTTCCCCCTCACAAATGAGCATTTTCCCCTCACAAATGAGCATTTGCCCCTCAAAAATGAGTGTTTTCCCTCACAAATGAGCATTTTTCCCTCACAAATTAGTATTTTTCACCCAAAAATGAGTGTTTTCCCCTCAAAATAAGTATTTTCCCCTCAAAAATGAGCATTTTTCCCTCACAAATGAGCATTTTCCCCTCACAATTTAGCATTTTCCCCTCAAAAATGAGCATATCCCCTCACAAATTAGTATTTTTCCCTCAAAAATGAGCATTTTCCCCTCAAAATTTAGCAATTTTCCCTCAAAAATTAACATCTTCCGTCAAAAATGAGCATTTTCCCCTCAGAAATGAGCATTTTCCCCTCACAAATTAGTACTTTTCCCTCAAAAATGAGTTTTTTCCCTCAAAAATGAGTTTTTTCCCTCAAAAATAGGCATTTTTCCCTCAGAAATAAGCATTTTCCCCTCACAAATGTTTATTTTTCGCTCAAAAATGAGGTTTTCCCTCACAAATTAGTATTTTTCCCTCAAAAATTAACATTTTCCCTCAAAATTGAGAATTTTCCCCTCACAAATGTTTATTTTTCCATCAAAAATGAGCATTTTCCCCTCACAAATTAGTATTTTTCCCTCAAAAATTAACATTTTTCCCTCAAAATTGCGAATTTTCCCCTCAAAAATGAGCATTTTTCCCTCAGAAATGAGTATTTTTCCCTCAAAACTGAGCATTTTTCCCTCAAAACTGAGAATTTTCCCCTCAAAATTAAGTATTTCCCCTCAAAAATGAGTGTTTTCCCTCAAAAATGAGAATTTTCCCCTCACAAATGTTTATTTTTCCATCAAAAATGCGCATTTTCCCTCACAAATTAGCATTTTCCCTCAAAAATAAGAATTATTCCCTCAAAAATAAGAATTTTTCCCTAAAAAATGAGCATTTTCCCCTCACAAATGTTTATTTTTCCCTCAAAAATGAGTATTTTTCTCTCAAAAATGAGCATTTTTCCCTCAAAAATAAGCATTTTCCCCTCATAAATTAGTATTTTTCCCTCAAAAATTAGTATTTTTCTCTCAAAAAGTTATTTTCCCCTCAAAAATGAGCATTTTTCCCTCACAAATGAACATTTTTCCCTCAAAAATTAACATTTTTCCCTCAAAATCGAGTATTTCCCCCTCAAATCTCCCCCTCCCAACCCCAAACCCCCCCAGGCCCAGGCAGGTTCCACCCCAACAATCCCAAACAGAACCGGAAATTAAAAAACAATAAAAAATACCCGGAATAAAATCCAATATCTCATCGTTTATTTCTCTTTTATTCGACTTTGGTAACATTTGCACGTGTGGAGTTGTTTTTTTTTTTTGTTTTTTTTTATATTCAGGGGTGGAAAACTCGGATCTGGATGAGGAAACACCGCGAGGCCTACGGAGAAACGCCCGGGAATGTCGGGTAAGAATCAGAATTCCCAAAAAAAATTAAGGATGAGGGGGGAAGGAAAAAAACAAAGGAACCAGGGGGGTATCGGCAAAGAAAAAAAAAACCTCAAAACATTCAACTGACGGCTCTTTTTTTCTCGTTTTTCTACGTTTTTTTTGTAAAAAATTGAATATAAAAGAGCGATACCCCCTGAGCTCCGGCAGCGCTTCCCTCACCTCTCCCCTGAGGAATTCTGGTGATGTTTATTTTTATTTTTTTTTCCTTTTTTTTTTTCCCCTCTAAAAATTTAACAAAGAATCCCAGAAGGGGAAAAAAATATGAAAAAAAAAAATTTTATCCTCAAAAGGTGGAATGTGCTCCCCGGGGGATTTTTTTTTTTTTTTGGGAAGGATAAAAAAACACCCAAAAACCTCCGGGGATTTTTTTAGGGAATTCAATTCCTCAAAAGCCTGGCGGTTTCCCGAAGGGTTTTTATTTTAAAAACGAGTTTTTTTGTGTTAAAAAATAGCGATTTGTTTTGAAATCCCTTAAATCAAGGCAGAGGCAGAAAAGGCTCCTGGTGGAGGTGGGGTAAAAAGGGGGAGAACTTAAAAAATTTGGTTTTTTCCCAATTTTAAAAGTACAATCCCAAAAGGAAAAAGACAAAAATCCCGGATTGCTCGAACAGGGAACTTTTCTGGGTGGAATTCATTTGAATTGTGAAAATTTCCAAAGGGAAAAATTAAAAAATAAAAAAAGGCAGCAGAAAAAGGAAGAGGAGGAGGAGGAGGAGGAGGAAGGAAATCAGCAGCTCCCTCCACTCCCTCTCCCTGGATTTTTTATGGATTCACCTCTCCAAACATGAGGGATAGAAAGGATTTAATAGCGACTTTCACTCCTAATTTTTATTTTTTTTTATGTTTGTTTTTTGCTGCTCTTTTGGGGTGTTTTTTTTTTTTTTAATTATTATTATTATTATTATTTTTATTTTTCCTTTTCATTTCCAAGTCTGAAGTGACCGAGAGATTCCTCCCTCCTTGGCAAAGTCAACGGGAGAGCTGTTGGATTTTCTGTGGGAATTCCAGACTGCCTGGACCAACACCGGTACCAGATTATTTCATTTCCAGATGGAATTTTTGTTTTCCTGGGGGTTTTTTTTGGGGGAAAAAAGGGGCGATTTGAGAACTTTTCAAGGGCTCTCAGTCGCCGGCCTCGTTCTCCTCCGCCGTCTCCCCCGTGGTGGCGTTTTCAGCGTTTTTGGAAGCCTGTGGGGATAAATCCAAGGATTTTTTTAGGGTTCTATCCCCAAAAATTCCAGATTTGGGAATTCCCAATGTAAAAAGTGCTGGAATTTACCTTCTTTTTCTTCTTTTTCTGGGTCTTCCGGCTGGCAGAGCTTTGTAGAAGGGCCTGGAAGGGAGGGAAGGGTGAGGAGGTGGGAAATGATCCCGGTGATTTTTGGGATAATGGGAATTTGGGTCATTTTTGGGGAGGATTTGGTTCCCTTTCCTTCACCTCCCCTCCATGGGAGCAAGGACAGGTGACCCTGGGCAGGTGCTTCTTTATTAATTATTAATATTTTATTTATTAATATATATTAATATATATTCATTATATATCAATTATTAATACTTCAATTATTAATACTTCAATTATTAATATTTCAATCCTCACTATTTAAATTATCAATATTTCCACTGTTATTTCAATTACTATTATTTCAATTAATATTAAATTGTTGCTTTTTCACTCTACAATATATTAATTAATATTTTATATATAAATATAAATGTACTGCTTCTTTTATTATATATTAGACTATTTTATCTATATATATCTATTTATGTGGATATATAATATAAAGTCTAATTAATATAGACTGTTAATATAATACATTAATTAATATATGTTTTTATTATATTAATTAATCTATGTTATCTAGATTTATGTATCTATTCATATGGATATAGAATATACAGTCTAATTAATATAGACTGTTAATTAGACTATATTATTATATTTATATATATATATTTATATATAATTATAAAAATATGTTTACATATTTATAAATACATTTATATATTTATGTTTATCTCTTTATACACTTAATTATTAAACTTATGAATTTATTATAAATGTCTGTATTTACAATATATTTATTTATACATATTTTGGGTTATTTTCTATTTATTATAGGTAATTTATTTTATTTATATTTCTAGGAATTTATTTCTTGTTGATTAGCAGTTACTAGATTAATAATAATATTAATATATAAAAATTATTTCTTATTAATTATTTATAATATAGTAATACTAATATTAATACTAACATTAATATATTAATACTATTATAATATATAAATATAATTATAACATATTAGTAATAATTATTATTATAAATGCTTTTTCCATTTTATTTTACAAGTAAATACAACTATTAATAAATAACTATTACGTTATTTTATAATATTTATAAAATTATTATATTATTTAACTTATAAATTATTATATTAATTTAAAATTATTATTTTATTTATATAACTATAAATAAAAAAACACGAAATATAAAACCACAAAACAGATGCACTTTTCCTATGAATATTTTATATGGAAGTGTAAACAAATTAATTTTACGTTTACCTAGACACTTCATTTGCATATTAGCGTGTTTAATGATGAATATTAATGATGAATATTAACGATGAACCAACCTTAAGCTCCCCGTCCTGCACCTCCAGGTCGGATTTGTAGAGCTCGGGCTCGAAGGGGCCGCTCGTGATCCTCATGGGGCCGTTGGGCATCAGCAGCACCGTGAACTTGAACTGGGCCACGAACTCCCCTGTGGGGAGAGAGGGGTTAACTGAGGTATGGACCTGCCAGGACCTGGGGGGTTAACACTGAGCTATGGCCCTGCCAGGACCTGGGGGGGACCCTGAGCAACTGGGGAGAGAGGGGTTAACTGAGCTATGGACCTGCCAGGACCTGGGGTTAACCCTGAGCAACTGGGGACAGAGGGGTTAACATTGAGGTACGGACCTGCCAGGACCTGGGGGTGACCCTGAGCTATGGACCTGCCAGGACCTGGGGGGTTAACCCTGAGCAACTGGGGACAGAGGGGTTAACATTGAGGTACGGACCTGCCAGGACCTGGGGGTGACCCTGAGCTATGGACCTGCCAGGACCTGGGGGGTTAACCCTGAGCAACTGGGGACAGAGGGGTTAACATTGAGGTATGGACCTGCCAGGACCTGGGGGGTAACCCTGAGCAACTGGGGACAGAGGGGTTAACATTGAGGTACGGACCTGCCAGGACCTGGGGGTGACCCTGAGCTATGGACCTGCCAGGACCTGGGGGGTTAACCCTGAGCAACTGGGGACAGAGGGGTTAACATTGAGGTATGGACCTGCCAGGACCTGGGGGTGACTGAGCAACTGGGGAGAGAGGGGTTAACCCTGAGCTATGGACCTGCCAGGACCTGGGGGGTTAACCCTGAGCAACTGGGGACAGAGGGGTTAACCCTGAGCTATGGACCTGCCAGGACCTGGGGGTGACCCTGAGCTATGGACCTGCCAGGACCTGGGGGGACAAAGGGGTTAACCCTGACCTGCCAGGTCTCGGTCCCTCAGGTCTCACCTGTCCCCACCTTGTCCCCCCAGGTGTCCCCACCTGCCCCAGTCTCACCTGACCCTGGGTCCCCCCAGGTCTCCCCTGTCCCCACCTGTCCCTGAAGGTTTTCCCTGTCCCCACCTGTCCCTCCCCTGTCCCCACCTGTCCCCTCAGGTCTCACCTGTCCCTGTGTCCCCTCAGGTCTCACCTGTCCCATCTGTCCCAGTCTCATCTGTCCCAGTGTCCCCTCAGGTCTCACCTGTCCCAGTCTCACCTGTCCCCCTGTGTCCCCTCAGGTCTCACCTGTCCCAGTCTCACCTGTCCCAGTCTCACCTGTCCCCCTGTGTCCCCTCAGGTCTCACTTGTCTTCCTGTCCCCACCTGTCTCCTCAGGTCTCACCTGTCCCCACCTGTCCCTCCCCTGTCCCCACCTGTCCCCTCAGGTCTTCCTTGTCCCTACCTGTCCTCCCAGGTGTCCCCACCTGGCCCCCCCTATCCCAGTCTCACCTGACCCCGTGTCCCCTCAGGTCTCACCTGACCCCCTGTCCCCACTGGTTTCCTGTCCCCACCATCTCTGTAGGTCTCCCCTGTCCCCACCTGTCCCCGAAGGTTTTCCCTGTCCCCAGGTGTCCCCAGGTGTCCCCAGGTGTCCCCCAGGTGTCCCCCAGATGTCCCCCAGGTGTCCCCAGGTGTCCCAGCTCACCTTCCTTCTCGTACAGGACGTTGAAGGGCTGCAGCAGCTCGTGCTTGGCGCACTCCACCACGCCCATGCGCGCCTTCTTCTCGTCCTCCAGCGCCCTGGGGGGACAGAGCACCTGAGCATACCTGAGAGTACCTGGGAGCACCTGAGTGCACCTGAGTGCACCTGAGAGTGCACCTGGGAGCACCTGAGTGCACCTGAGAGTACCTGGGAGCACCTGAGTGCACCTGGGAGTGCACCTGGGAACACCTGAGTGCACCTGGGAGCACCTGAGTGCACCTGGGAGTGCACCTGGGAACACCTGAGAGCACCTGAGTGCACCTGAGAGTGCACCTGAGAGCACCTGAGCACACCTGAGTGCACCTGAGAGCACCTGGGCACAGCTGAGTGCACCTGAATGCACAGCTGAGAGCACCTGAGCACACCTGAGTGCACCTGAGAGCACCTGAGAGCACCTGAGAGCACACCTGAGCACACCTGAGTGCACCTGAGAGCACACCTGAGCACACCTGAGTGCACCTGGGCACAGCTGAGCACACCTGAGAGCACGCCTGAGCACACCTGAGTGCACCTGAGAACACCTGAGCACACCTGAGTGCACCTGAGAGCGCCTGGGCACACCTGAGTGCACCTGAGAGCGCCTGGGCACACCTGAGAGCACCTCAGATCATGCCTGGGCACAGCTGAGATCACACCTGGGCACACACCTGGGCACACCTGAGCTCACACCTACACACACCTGCCCAGGAAAGGCTCCAATCCCTGGAATCCCAGCCCCATCCAGGTACCCCAGGAGGAATTCCAGCCCCATCCAGGTAACCCAGACAGAATTCCAGCCCCATTCCAGCCCCATCCCGGCCAGAATTCCCGGGATTTACCTGAGGGTGAAGGGCACGGTGTCAAAGCCCCGCTCCACCTCACTGAAGGAAGCTCAAACCCCTGGAATCCCATCCCTAACCAGGTACCCCAGCCCCATCCAGGGATCCCAGCCCCTCCCAGGCGGAATTCCAGCCCCATTCCAGCCCCATCCCAGGCAGAATTCCCAGGATTTACCTGAGGGTGAAGGGCATGGTGTCGAAGCACTCTGCCACCCCAATGAAGAGAACTCAAACCCCTGGAATCCTATCCCATATCCAGGTGCCCCAGGAGGAATTCCAGCCCCATCCAGGTACCCCAGGCAGAATTCCAGCCCCATTCCAGCCCCATCCCGGCCAGAATTCCCAGGATTTACCTGAGGGTGAAGGGCACGGTGTCACAGCCCCGCTCCACCTCACTGGAACCTCAAACCCCTGGAATCCCATCCCATATCCAGGTACCCCAGCCCCATCCAGGTACCCCAGGCAGAATTCCAGCCCCATCCCAGCCCTCTCCAGGCAGAATTCCCGGGATTTACCTGAGGGTGAAGGGCACGGTGTGGAAGCCCCGCTCCACCTCACTGAAGGAACCTCAAATCCCTGGAATCCCATCCCATATCCAGGTACCCCAGCCCTATCCAGGTATCCCAGGCAGAATTCCAGCCCCATCCAGGTAACCCAGGAGGAATTCCAGCCCCATCCAGGTAACCCAGGCAGCATTCCAGCCCTATCCAGGTATCCCAGATGGAATTCCAGCCCCATCCCGGCCAGAATTCCCGGGATTTACCTGAGGGTGAAGGGCACGGTGTGGAAGCCCCGCTCCACCTCACTGAAAGAACCTCAAATCCATGGAATCCCATCCCATATCCAGGTACCCCAGCCCCATCCAGGTATCCCAGGTGAAATTCCAGCCCCATCCAGCCAGAATTCCCGGGATTTACCTGAGGGTGAAGGGCACGGTGTCACAGCCCCGCTCCACCTCGCTGAAGGAACCTCAAATCCGTGGAATTCCGGCTCAAATCCCTTCCCACACCCACTCCCATTGAATTCCAGCCCCATCCAGGTATCCCAGCTGAAATTCCAGCCCCATCCCAGGCAGAATTCCCGGGATTTTAGCGCAGGGTTATGGGCATAAATTCAAAACACCCGCTCCACCTCACTGTAAGAACCTCAAATCCATGGAATTCTGGCTTAAATCCCTTCCCATACCCACTCCCACAGAAATCCAGCCCTATCCAGGTATCCCAGACAGAATTCCAGCCCCATTCCAAGCAGAATTCCCGGGATTCACCTGAGGGTGAAGGGCATGGTGTCGAAGCGCCGCTCCACCTCGCTGAAGAAGGCGCGCGAGGTTTTCATTTTCAGCCCGTACTGCTTGGAGGGGTCCCGTTTGTAAATCGTGGTTCTCTGCCCCGCGTCCTTGGCCTGGAAAAAATCAACATTCCCAAAGAATTCCCGAAATCCCGGAGCCATCCGGGCCGGGAATTCCGGGGTTTTGTTGGGAATTGCTGACCTTGCCCTCGCCGCTGCTGACCAGGACGTCGACGGCGTAAACTTCGTGTACCTCGAACTCGGCTTTTTCGTGGTCCTTCCTGAGGGAGGGGAGAGGAAAATCTGGGAATTCCCAAGGGAAAAAGGTGCCTGGGAGACCCCAAAACGTTCCTGGGAATCCCAAAATGTTCCTGGGAATCCCAAAATGTTCTTGGAAATCCCAAAATGTTCCTGGGAATTCAGAGCATCCCAGGAAAACTTGTAGGAAAATTAAAAACCTTCCAGGAGACACAAAATGTTCCTGGGAACCCCAAAATTCTCCTGGAAACCCAAAATGTTCCTGGAAATCCCAAATCGTTCATGGAAATCCCAAAATATTCCTGGGAATCCCAAAATGTTCCTGGAAACCCCAAAATGTTCCTGGGAATCCCAAAATGTTCCTGGGAATCCCAAAATGTTCCTGGAAATCCCAAAATGTTCCTGGAAATCCCAAAATGTTCCTGGAGATCCCAAAAAATTCCTGCAAACTCCAAAATGTTCCTGGAAATCCCAAAATGTTCCTGGAAACCCCAAAATGTTCCTGGGAATATCAGAAAGTTCCTGGAAATCCCAAAATGTTCCTGGGAACCCCAAAATGTTCCTGGGAATTCAGAGCATCCCAGGAAAACTTGTAGGAAAATAAAAAACCTTCCAGGAGACACAAAATGTCCCTGGAAACTCCAAAATGTTCCTGGGAATCCCAAAATGTTCCTGGAAATCCCAAATCGTTCATGGAAATCCCAAAATATTCCTGGGAATCCCAAAATGTTCCTGGGAATATCAGAAAGTTCCTGGAAATCCCAAAACGTTCCTGAAAATCCCAAAATGTTCCTGGAAATCCCAAAATGTTCCTGGGAATCCCAAAATGTTCCTGGGAACCCCAAAATTCTCCTGGGAACCCCTCATTCCCAGGAGTCCCCATTTCTCACCCCAATCCCCCCATTTCCCCCCTGATTTTTGCCACCAACTCCCCAATTTTTACCCCTGACCCCCCAATTTTCCCCCCTGACCCCCATTTTTCCCCCCGCCCCCCAATATTCCCCCTTGCCTCCCCATTTCCCCCCCAATTTTCCCCCCGCCCCCCAATTTTCACCCCTGACCCCCCAATTTTCCCCCAATTTCCCCCCTGCCCCCCCCATTTTTATCCCTGAACCCCCAATTTTCACCCCTGCCCCCAATTTCTGCCCCTGCCCCCATTTCTCACCCCAATCCCCCCATTTTCCCCCCAATTTTCATCCCTGACCCCCCAATTTTCCCCCCGACCCCCCATTTTTTTCCCTGACCCCCAATTTTCACCCCCAATCTCCCCATGATCCCCCATTTTCACCCCATTTCCCCCCAGTTTTCACCCCCAATCTCCCCATTTTCCCCCCAATTTTCCCCCGACCCCCATTTTTGCCCCTGACCCCCCAATTTTCATCCCTGACCCCCCAATTTTCCCCCCTGCCCCCCAATTTTCCCCCCATTTTTATCCCTGAACCCCAATTTCCCCCCCATCCCCGCTCACTTCTGCTGGTCCGAGGGGTTCTGGATGATCGTTTTGTCCCCGTCGATGACGTGCTGCTTCAGCTGGTGTGACAGCATCCCTGGGGACAGCGGGTCACTGGGGGGACTGGGGGGACTGGGACAGACTGGGGACACGGGGTCACTGGGGGGACTGGGACAGACTGGGGGGGACTGGGAGGGACTGGGATCCACCAGGGTCACTGCGGGGCTGGGGGGGACTGGGGGGGACTGGGGGGGACTGGGGACAGCGGGGTCACTGGGGGCTGGGGGGGCTGGGAGGGACTGGGATCCACTGGGAGCACTGGGGGGGCTGGGGGTGACTGGGGGGGGACTTGGGATCGACTGGGAGGGACTGGGACGGGCTGGGAGGGGCTGGGATCCACTGGGGTCACTGGGAGCACTGGGAGGGACTGGGGGGGACTGGGGGGGGGGACTGGGGGGGACTGGGATCCACCGGGGTCACTGGGAGGGACTGGGAGGGACTGGGGTCCCTGGGATGGGCTGGAATCAACTGGGGTCACTGGGATGGACTGGGAGGGACTGGGAGGGACTGGGGTGACTGGGAGGGGCTGGGAGGGACTGGGAGGGGCTGGGAGGGACTGGGAGGGACTGGGATAGACTGGGATCCACTGGGAGGGACTGGGAGGGGCTGGGACAGGCTGGGACCGACTGGGGTCACTGGGACGGACTGGGACAGACTGGGAGGAACTGGAATGGACTGGGGTCACTGGGACAGGTTGGGACCGACTGGGAAAGACTGGGACGGACTGGGAGGGACTGGGGGGGACTGGGAGGGACTGGGGGGGACTGGGACAGACTGGGACAGACTGGGACGGGTTGGGGTCACTGGGACAGACTGGGAGGGACTGGGATTGTCTGGGATGGACTGGGGTCACTGGGATGGACTGGGACGGACTGGGATGGACTGGGGCTACTACAATGGACTGGGAGCAACTGGGATGGACTGGGAGCAACTGGGATGGACTGGGATGGACTGGGAGCACTGGGATGGACTGGAGTGACTGGGATGGACTGGGAGCAACTGGGATGGACTGGAGTTACTGGGATGGACTGGAGTGACTGGGATGGACTGGGAGCAACTGGGATGGACTGGAGTTACTGGGATGGACTGGGATGGACTGGGAGCACTGGGATGGACTGGGATGGACTGTGATTACTGGGACAGGCTGGGGTTACTGGTCTGTACTGGTCTGTACTGGGAGCTCCAGGCCGTGCACACCCATGGGCTGTACTGGTCTGTACTGGTTTATACTGGGAGCCGCTCCCAGCGGTGCCAAACCCAGCGGGGTTCCCACCCCAGCCAATCCTGGGAGGAGCCCCCGACATTCCCAACACTCCCGGCACTCCCGACATTCCCGACATTCCCAACATCCCCACATTCCCGACATTCCCAGCATTCCCAACATTCCCGGCATTCCCGACATTCCTGACATTCCCGACACTCCCAACATTCCCGACATTCCCGGCACTCCCGGCATTCCCAACATTCCCAACACTCCCAGCCCACTCCCAGGGCACCAGGAATTCCTGGAATTCCAGGGAATTGAACCAATCACAATTCAGGGAGGGAAGAGCCCAGGGGGACAAAGGATCCAAAGGATCAAAAGGATCCAAAGGATCAGGATGAGCTCCGGGATGAGCTCCGGGATCTGATCCCGCAACCCCAGAGCCCTCCCGGGATCCATTTTTTTCCTGGAATTCCCTTTTCCCTGGGATCCCTTTTCCTTATTAACCTTTTTGTCCTGGAATCTCTTTTCCTTGGGATCCATTTCTCCTGGAATTCCCTTTTTCCATGATTCCCTTTTCCTCATTATCCCTTTTTCCATGATCCCCTTTTTCCTGGAATTCCCTTTTCCCCAGGATCCCCTTTTCTCTGGGATCCTTTTTTCCTGGGATTCCCTTTCCCCCATTATCCCTTTCAACTGGAATCCCCTTTTTCCCTGGAATTCCCTTTTCCCTGAATTCCCTTTTCCCTGAATTCCCTTTTCCCACAATCCCCATTTCCCTGGAATTCCCTGGAATCCCCATTTCCCTGTGATCCCCATTTCCCTGGAATCCCCTTTTCCCACAATTCCCTGGAATTCCCATTTCCCTGGAATTCTTTTCCCTGGAATCTTTTTTCCTGGAATTCCCTTTTCCCACAATTCCCATTTTCCCTGGATTCCCCATTTCCCTGGAATCCCCATTTCCCTGGAATCTCCTTTTTCCCTGAAATTCCCTTTTCCCTGGAATTCCCCTTTCCCTGGAATTCTCTTTTCCTGTGATCCCCTTTTCCCTGGGATCCTTTTTTCCTGGAATCCCTTTTCCCCATTATCCCTTTCAACTGGAATTCCCTTTCCTCTGGGATCCCTTTTTCCTGGAATTCCCATTTCCCTGGAATTTCCATTTTCCTGGAATTTCCATTTTCCTGGAATTCCCTTTTCCCTGGAATCCCCATTTCCCTGGAATCTTTTTTCCTGTAATTCCCTTTTCCTGGAATCCTCATTTTCCCTGGAATTCCCTGGAATTCCCCTTTCCCTGGATCCCCATTTCCCTGGAATTCCCATTTCCCTGGAATTCCCTTTTCCCTGGAATTCCCTTTCCCCCATTATCCCTTTCTCCTGGGATCCCCATTTCCCTGGAATCCCCTTTTCCCACAATTCCCATTTCCCTGGAATCCCCTTTTCCCACAATTCCCTTTTCCCTGGAATTCTCTTTCCCCACAATTCCCTTTTCCCTGAAATTCCCGTTTCCCTGGAACCCCATTTTCCTGGAATTCCATTTTCCCTGGGATTATTTTTGTCCTGGAATTCCTTTTTCCCTGAGATCCCTTTTTCCTAGAATCCCTTTTTTCCTGGAATTCCCTTTTCCCTGGAATTCCCCTTTTCCCACAATTCCCATTTCCCTGGAATTCCCTGGAATTCCATTTCCCTGGAATCCCCATTTCCCACAATTCCCTGGAATTCCCTGGAATTCCCTTTTCCCTGGAATCCCCTTTTCCCTGGAATTCCCTTTTCCCAGGAATTCCCCATTTTCCCTGGATCCCTCACCTTCGATGGGGGTGCAGTTGAAGGCGTTGGCGATTTTATTCCAGGCCTCGGTCACCTGGGAGTTCTGGGAGAAGGAAAAACATGGAAAAAAAATCATTTTTATGGATAAAAAATTCCCAAATTCCTGGAGCTCCCCTGAAATCCCATTTTTTTGGGATCAATCCCGAAACTTTTCCAACCAACAGCTGCTCCCACATCCCAAAAAAAAAGGGAAAAATGGAATTTTCCATGTGGCAGCTCCCAGATATCCCAAAAAATTCCCAAAATTTCCTTTTCTGATTCCCAAAATTCCCAAATTCCCACCTTAAATCCCCAAAAAAATCAGGAAAAATGGAATTTTTCTTCCATCTCCTCCCAGATATCCCAAAAAATTCCACAAGTTCGGTCCAAAAATTCCCAACTTTTCT
This sequence comes from Acrocephalus scirpaceus scirpaceus, assembly GCA_910950805.1. Taxonomy (NCBI): domain Eukaryota; kingdom Metazoa; phylum Chordata; class Aves; order Passeriformes; family Sylviidae; genus Acrocephalus; species Acrocephalus scirpaceus. The sequence continues at coordinate 14,040 of CAJVGK010000034.1, forward strand.
GTTCTGATTCCCAACATTCCCAAATTCCCACATTAAATCCCAAAAAAAATCGGGAAAAACGACGTTTTCCTTCCTTCTGCTCCCAGATTCCTCCCAAAACTCCACAGGTTTTGCCCCCAAAATTCCCAGAATCTCGGTTCTAATTCCCAAAATTCCCAAAATTCCCAAAATTCCTAAAATTCCCGGAATTCTCACCTGGTTCCAGATCCCAAAAATAATTGGAATAACGACGTTTTCCTTCCATCTCCTCCCAGATATCCCAAAAAATTCCACAAGTTGGGTCCAAAAATTCCCAAAATTTTCCGTTCTGATCCCCAACATTCCCGGAATTCCCGGAATTCCCAAAATTCCCAGAATTCCCACCCAAAAAAATGGGAAAAATGGAATTTTCCTTCCATCTCCTCCCAGATTCCTCCCAAAACTCCACAGGTTTTGCCCCAAAATTCCCAGAATCTCCGTTCTGATTCCCGACATTCCCAGAATTCCTAAAATTCCCTACAATTCCCACCTGGTTCCAGATCCCAAAAATAATTGGAATGACGACGTTTTCCTTCCATCTCCTCCCAGATATCCCAAAAAATTCCACAAGTTGGGTCCAAAAATTCCCAAATTTTCTGTTCTGATTCCCGGAATACCCAAAATTCCCAAAATTCCCAGAATTCCTGGAATTCTCCTGATTCCACATCTCAAAAATAAGAATAAAAACGACGTTTTTCTTCTATCTGCTCCCAGATTCCTCCCAAAACTCCCCAGGTTTTGCCCCAAAATTCCCAAATTCTCAGTTCTGAATCCCAAAATTCCCAAAATTCCTAAAATTCCCTAAAATTCCCACCTGAAATCCCAAAAAAATCAGGAATAACGATGTTTTCCTTCCATCTCCTCCCAGATTCCTCCCAAAACTCCCCAGGTTTTGCCCCAAAATTCCCAGAATCTCCGTTCTGATTCCCGACATTCCCAGAATTCCCAGAATTCCCAAATCCCCACCTGGTTGCCGGGTTTGACCAGGCGCAGCGCGGCCTCGGCGCACAGGTGAGCGGCTTTGATGACGTCGGCTCTGCGCCCGCACACCGGATTCTCCTGGGGAAAAACGGGAAAAATTCGGGAATTCGGGGGGTTTGGAATTCTTGGAATGCGCCCGGGAGGTGGGAAAGTCAATCAGGGCTGGGAGAATTCCAGAGGATTCCCAAAAAATACGGATTGGGAGGATTGCAGTGAAATTCCAAAGGAATTTTGGGATTCAAAATCATTCCCAGGAATTTTTCCCAAGTTTTTTTCCCAAAAGTTTTTTTCCAAAATTTTTTTTTTCCCAAAATTTTTTTTGCAAGTTTTTCCCAAATTTTTTTTTTCCAAATTTTTTTTCCCCAAAATTTTTCCCAAGTTTTTTTTCCCAGAAGTTTTTCCCAAAAGTTTTTTTCCCAAAAATTTTTTTTTCCCAAATTTTTTTCCCAAAGTTTTTCCCAAGTTTTTTTTCCCAAAAGTTTTTTCCCAATATTTTTTTCCCAAAATTTTTTCTCAAAATTTTTTCCCAAAAGTTTTTCCCAAAAGTTTTTTTCCCAAATTTTTTTTTCCCCAAATATTTTCCCGAATTTTTTTCCCAAAAATTTTTCCCAAATTTTTTTCCCAAAAGTTTTTCCCAAAAGTTTTTTTCCCAAATTTTTTTTTCCCAAATTTTTTTCCCAAAATTATTTTTTCCCAAAATTTTTTTATTCCCAAAAATTTTTTTCCCAAGTTTTTCCAAAAATTTTTTTTCCCAAAGTTTTTTTCCGAAAAGTTTTTTTCCCAAATTTTTTTCCCAAAATTTTTCCCAAATTTTTTTCCCAAAAGTTTTTCCCAAAATTTTTTTATTCCCAAATTTTTTTCCCAAAACTTTTTCCCAAAAGTTTTTCCCAAAGTTTTTTTCCTGAAATTTTTTTTCCCAAATTTTTTTTTCCCAAGTTTTTCCCCAAATTTTTTTCCCAAAAGTTTTTTTTCCCGAAATTTTTTCCCAAGTTTTTTTTTCCAAAAATTTTTTTCCCCAAATTTTTTCCCAGAATTTTTTTCCCAAGTTTTTCCCAAATTTTTTTTTCCCAAATTTTTTTTTCCCAAATTTTTTCCCCAAAATTTTTTTCCCAAAATTTTTTTTTCCCAAATTTTTTTTCCCAAAAGTTTTTCCCAAGTTTTTCCCAAAGTTTTTTTCCCAAAAGTTTTCCCAATTTTTTTTCCCCTCGGGATTTATTCCCAGGGGATGGGAGAACTCGAGGAATTCACAGCAGGAATTCCAAAAATAAAATTCCAGGGGAAAAATTGGGAAGCCGGGATGGATTTGGGGTGGGGGATGGGAAAGTTCATCCGGGGGCACCTCAGATCCAGGAAATTTGGGATCCTGAGGTTTTGAGATCCAGGGATTTTGGGATGGTGGAATTGGGATCCAGGGATTTTGGGATCGAGATTTTGGGATCCAGGGATTTGGGATGGTGGCACCTTGGGATCCACAAAATTTGGGACGGTGGCACCTCAGATCCAGGGATTTGGGGATCCAGAGATTTTGGGATCCAGGGATTTGGGTTCCAGAGATTTTGGGGTGGTGGCACCTGAGATCCAGAGATTTTGGGATCCCAAGATTTTGGGATCCAGAAAATTTGGGTTCCAGAGGTTTGGGATGGTGGCACCTGGGATCCAGAAAATTTGGGATGGTGGCACCTGGGATCCAGAAAATTTGGGATGGTGGCACCTCAGATCCAGAGGTTTGGGGATCCAGAGATTTTGGGATGGTGGCACCTCAGATCCCGGGATTTTGGGTTCCAAAGATTTGGGGATCCAGAGGTTTTGGGATCCAGGGATTTTGGGGTGGTGGCACCTCAGCCCCAGAGGTTCCAAACTGGTTCCACCCCAGGCCCAGAGGTCCCTGGGCAGTCCCACCCCACCCCAGGTGCTCTGGGTGTCTCTGGGTGTCCCTGGGTGTCCCCAGCACCCCTGGGTATCCCTGGCAGCCCTGGATATCCCCTGGGTGTCCCTGGGTGTCTCCGGCACCCCTGGATGTCCCCTGGGCGTCCCTGGGTGTCCCCTGGCACCCCTGGGTGTCCCCTGGCACCCCTGGGTGCCCCCCCAGCACCCCTGGATGTCCCCTGGGGGTCCCTGGATGTCCCTGTCACCCCTGGGTGTCCCTGGGTGTCCCCTGGGTGTCCCTGGGTGTCCCTGGGTGTCCCCAGCACCCCTGGGTGTCCCTGGGTGTCCCTGTCACCCCTGGGTGTCCCTGTCACCCCTGGGTGTCCCCAGCACCCCTGAGTGTCCCTGTCACCCCTGGGTGCCCCCCCAGCACCCCTGGGTGTCCCTGGGTGCCCCCAGCACCCCTGGGTGCCCCCTGCAGACCCCCCCATGACAAACCCACCTTGGAGGCGCCCAGCACGAGGCTGTGAGCGACGTTGGCGATGAACCCGTCCACGTGCACGCCCAGGTCACTGCAATGGAGAGGGGATTACGGGAATTCTGGGAATTCCTGGGATCCCAGAAATCCCAGGGGGAATTCCAGAAATCTCAGGTGGAATCCCAGGAAAAACCCCAGGTGGAATCCCAGGAAAACCAGGTGGAATTCCAGGGCAAATTCCAGAAATCCCAGGGGGAATCCCAGGAACTCCAGGTGAAATCCCAGAAAATCCAAGTGGAATTCCAAGAATCCCAGGCAGAATCCCAGGCGTAATTTCAGGAAACCCAGATGGAACTCCAGGAATCCCAGGCAGAATCCCAGGAAACCCAGGTGGAATCCCAGGCAGAATTCCAGAAATCTCAGGCGGAATTTCATGAATCCCAGGTGGAATTCCAGGAATTTCCTGTGGAATCCCAGGCAGAATTCCAGGTGGAATTCCAGCAACCCCAGGTGGAATCCCACAAATCCCACATGGAATTCCAGGAACCTCAGGAACCTCATGTGGAACTCCAGGAATCCCAGGTGAAATTCCAGGAACCCCAGGCAGAATTCCAGGAATTCCAGGAGGAATTCCCGCGGAATTTTGGGATTTCCCGTGGAATTTCAGGAATTCCCATGGAATTTTGGGAATTTTCATGGAATTTCCCATGGAATTTTGGGATTTCCCATGGAATTTTGGGAATTCCTGTGGAATTTTGAGATTTCCCGTGGAATTTCGGGAATTCCTATGGAATTGAATTTCGGGAATTCCCATGGAATTTTGGAATTTCCCATGGAATTTCGGGAATTCCCATGGAATCTTCATGGAATTTTCATGGAATTTCGGGATTTCCCGTGGAATTTTGGGATTTGCCGTGGAATTTTGGGATTTGCCGTGGAATTTTGGGATTTGCCGTGGAATTTTTTGGGATTTCCCACGGAATTTTGGGATTTCCTATGGAATTGAATTTTGAGAATTCCCATGGAATTTCGGGAATTCCCGTGGAATTCCCATGGAATTTTGGGAATTTTCATGGAATTTTGGGATTTCCCGTGGAATTTTGGGATTTCCCACGGAATTTTGAGAATTCCCATGGAATTTTGGGATTTCCTGTGGAATTGAATTTTGAGAATTCCCATGGAATTTTGGGAATTCCCATGGAATTTTGGGAATTCCCATGGAATTTTGGGAATTCTCATGGAATTTCCCATGGAATTTTGGGAATTCCTATGGAATTTTTTGGGATTTCCCACGGAATTTTGGGATTTCCTATGGAATTGAATTTTGAGAATTCCCATGGAATTTCCGGAATTCCCATGGAATTTCCCATGGAATTTTGGGAATTCCTGTGGAATTCCTGTGGAATTTCCCATGGAATTTTGGGATTTCCCACGAAATTTTGGGAATTCTCGTGGATTGTTGGGATTTCCCATGGAATTTCCCGTGGAATTTCGGGAATTTTGGGAACTCTCACTCACATTTTGACCAGGTCCCCGTCCTTGAGGATGTAATCCTGGTCGCTCTTGAGCGGGGAGAAGTGGCAGACGCAGTTGTTGACGGAGACGCTGGTGGGGAAGGCGATTCCTGGGAAATCCAGAGGAAAATCAGGGATTGGAGGGAAATTCGGGATTGGGGCAGCCTAAAATCAGGGAAATTTGGGATTGGGGCACCCTAAAACCTCGTCCAACCCTCCTGGGGTGGGAATTCCGGGAATTTTGGGATTGGGACATCCTAAAATCCTGTCCCAGCCGTCTGGGGTGGGAATTGAGGGAATTTTGGGATTTGGGACACCCTAAAATCAGGGAATTTTGGGATTTGGGCATCCTAAAATCAGGAAATTTTGGGATTTGGGAATTTGGGACATCCTAAAATCCCATCCCACCCTCCTGGGGCATTTCCACGATCCCAGGATGCTCCTGGGGTGGGAATTCCAGGAATTTTGGGATTGGGGCACCCTAAAATCAGGAAATTTTGGGATTTGGGGCACCCTAAAATCAGGGAATTTTGGGGTTTGGGGCACCCTAAAATCAGGGAATTTTGGGATTTGGGCACCCAAAATCCCATCCCACCCTCCTGGGGTGGGAATTCAGGGAATTTTGGGATTTGGGGCAGCCTAAAATCAGGAAATTTTGGGATTTGGGGCATCCTAAAATCAGGGAATTTGGGGATTTGGGCATCCTAAAATCAGGGAATTTTGGGATTTGGGATACCCTAAAATCAGGGAATTTTGGGGTTGGGGCATCCTAAAATCCCATCCCTCCCTCCTGGGGTGGGAATTCCATTCCAGCACCACAGAGGGGAGGAATTTTATCCAAATATTCCACCCAAAACTACTTTCAGCACCTCCAGGATGGGAATTTCTTCCCAATATTTCACCCAAACCTATTTCCAATATCTCCAGGTATGGAATTTATTCCCAAAATCCCACCTGAACCCAATTCCAGCACTTTTAGGATGGGAATTTCTTCCCAATATCCCACCCCAAACAAATTCCAGCCCCTCCAGCACCCTCAGGATGGGAATTTCTTCCCAAAACCCCATCTAAAACTATTCCCAGCACCCTCAGAATGGGAATTTATTCCCAAAATCCCACCTAACCACTTCCACCACACTCAGGATGAGAATTTCTTCCCAATATTTCATCTAAACCCAATTCCAGCACTTTTAGGATGGGAATTTCTTCCCAGTATCCCACCTAAACCAGTTCCACCACCCTCAGGATGGGAATTCCTTCCCAATATCCCACCTAAAACTATTCCCAGCACTTCCAGGATGGGAATTTCTTCCCAATATTTCACCTAAACCCAATCCCAGCCCCTCCAGCACCCTCAGGATGGGAATTCTTTCCCAATATCCCATCCAACATCCTCAAGATGGGAATTTATTCCCAAAATCCCACCTAAACTCATTTCCAGCTCCTCAGGATGGGAATTCCTTCCCAAAATCCCACCTAAACCAAATTCCAGCCCCTCCAGCACCCTCAGGATGGGAATTGCTCCCTAATAATTCACCCAAACCCATTTCCAGCACTTCCAGGATGGGAATTTCTTCCCAAAATCCCACCTAAAACCAATTCCAGCACCCTCAGGATGGGAATTTTTTCCCAAAATCCCACCCAAACTCATTTCCAGCACTTTTAGGATGGGAATTTCTTCCCAATATTTCATCTAAACCCAATTCCAGCACCTCAGGATGGGAATTTCTTCCCAAAATCCCACCCAAACCCAATTCCAGCCCTTCCAGCACCCTCAGGATTGGAATTTCTTCCCAAAATCCCACCCAAACTCATTTCCAGCACTTTTAGGATTGGAATTCCTTCCCAATATCCCATCTAAAACCAATTCCAGCACTTTTAGGATGGAAATTCCTTCCCAAAATCCCACCCAAACCCAATTCCAGCCCCTCCAGCACCCTCAGGATGGGAATTGCTCCCTAATATTTCATCTAAACCCATTTCCAACATCTCCAGGTTGGGAATTCCTTCCCAAAATCCCACCCAAACCCAATTCCAGCACACTCAGGATGGGAATTTTTTCCCAAAATCCCACCCAAACTCATTTCCAGCACTTTTAGGATGGGAATTTATTCCCAATATTTCACCCAAACCCATTTCCAACATCTCCAGGATGGGAATTTCTTCCCAAAATCCCACCTAAAACCAATTCCAACCCCTTTAGAATGGGAATTCCTTCCCAATATTTCATCCAAACCTATTTTCAGCATGTTCAGGATGGGAATTTTTTCCAAATATCCCACCTAAAACCAATTCCAGCACCCTCAGGACAGGAATTTCTTCCCAATATTTCACCTAAACCAAATTCCAGCCCTTCCAGGACCCTCAGGATGGGAATTCCTTCCCAAAATCCCACCTAAAACTATTCCCAGCACTTCCAGGATGGGAATTTCTTCCCAATATTTCACCTAAATCTATTTCCACCACCCTGAGGATGGGAATTCCTTCCCCAAATCCCACCCAAACCCAATCCCAGCCCCTCCAGCCCCTCCAGGATGAGAATTTGATGCCAAATCCCAGAGCCCCAAACCCTCCAGAGTCTCCCTCCCCTGTAATTCCAACAAATCCCAGAAAATTTGCCGGATTTGGGTTCAAACCAGGGAATTCCTCACCCAACAGGAACAAAATTTTAATTCCCAGACCAACCTTTCTTCATTTCTTTTTCCTTCTTGAAGATTTTCCCAGTCTCTTCCATGATCATGGAATCTCCCTTCTCACACAGGCACAGCACGGAGGCTCCGGGGCTCGCTGCCTCCACCACGGCACGCAGGACCCCTGAATTCCCAAAAAAAATTCCCAAAAAATTCCGATTTCCATCATTTCCTGCATGCACAGCCCCAAATCCAACACCCAGCCAAGTTTTCCCAAAATTCCAGACCTTAATCCTGAGGGGAAAGGCACAAATCCTGATTTTTTTGGGAATAAAAATGATAAATTTGGGAATTTGGGAATGATTTTTTGGGAATAAAATGAATAAATTTGGGAATTTGATTTATTTGGGAGCTGCCAAATTTCTCCAGGAATCCTGGAAAAGGTTTGGGAATGATTGGAGACATCAAAGGAATTCCCAAAAAACCCAAAAATTCCCAAAAAACAGAAAATTCCCAAAATTTTCTGGATCCACAGCCCCAAATCCAACACCCAGCCAAGTTTTCCCAAAATTCCAGACCTTAATCCTGAGGGGAAAGGCACAAATCCTGATTTTTTTGGGAATAAAATGAATAAATTTGGGAATTTGGGAATGGTTTTGGGAATTGGAATTCCCAAATTCCAGGAAATCCTGGAAAAGGTTTGGGAATGACTGGGAGACATCCAAGGAATTCCCAAAAAAATCCCAAAAATTCCCAAAATTAAAAAATCCCAAAATTTTCTGGATCCACAGCCCCAAATCCAACACCCAGCGAAGTTTTCCCGAAATTCCAGACCTTAATCCTGAGGGGAAAGGCACAAATCCTGATTTTTTTGGGAATAAAAAGGATAAATTTGGGAATTTGGGAATGGTTTTGGGAATAAAATTAATTAAAATAATAAAATTCGTAACTGGTTTTTTTGGGAATGGTTTTGGGAGCTGCCAAATTCCTCCAGGAGTTCTGGAAAAGGTTTGGGAATGATTGGAGACATCAAAGGAATTCCCAAAAACAGAAAAATCCCCAAAAAAGGAAAAAATCCCAAAATTTTCTGGATCCACAGCTCCAAATCCAACACCCAGCCAAGTTTTCCCGAAATTCCAGACCTTAATCCTGAGGGGAAAGGCACAAATCCTGATTTTTTGGGAATAAAAATGATAAATTTGGGAATTTGGGAATGATTTTTTGGGAATAAAATGAATAAATTTGGGAATTTGATTTATTTGGGAGCTGCCAAATTTCTCCAGGAATCCTGGAAAAGGTTTGGGAATGACTGGAGACATCAAAGGAATTCCCAAAAATTAAAAATTCCCAAAATTTTCTGGATCCACAGCCCCAAATCCAACACCCAGCCAAGTTTTCCCGAAATTCCAGACCTTAATCCTGAGGGGAAAGGCACAAATCCTGATTTTTTTGGGAATAAAAATGATAAATTTGGGAATTTGGGAATGGTTTTGGGAATTGGAATTCCTAAATTCCTCCAGGAGTTCTGGAAAAGGTTTGGGAATGATTGGAGACATCAAAAGAATTCCCAAAAAAAATCCCAAAATTCCCAAAAAAACCCAAAATTCCCAAAATTTTCTGGATCCACAGCCCCAAATCCAACACCCAGCAAAGTTTTCCCAAAATTCCAGACCTTAATCCTGAGGGGAAAGGCACAAATCCTGATTTTTTTGGGAATAAAATGAATAAATTTGGGTTTTTTGGGAATGATTTTGGGAATTGGAATTCCCAAATTCCAGGAAATCCTGGAAAAGGTTTGGGAATGACTGGGAGACATCAAAGGAATTCCCAAAAAATTCCAAAAATTCCCAAAATTAAAAAAAATCCCAAATATTTTAAAGCATGGAAAACATTCCCAAATATTTTAAAGGAAAACATTCCCAAATATTTTAAATCATGGAAAACATTCCCAAATATTTTAAAGGATAAAATTCCCAAATATTTTAAAGGAAGGAAAACATTCCCAAATATTTTAAAGGATAAAATTCCCAAATATTTTAAAGGATGGAAAACATTCCCAAATATTTTAAAGGAAGGAAAACATTCCCAAATATTTTATGGAAAACATTCCCAAATATTTTAAAGGATGGAAAACATTCCCAAATATTTTAAAGGAAAACATTCCCAAATATTTTAAAGGATAAAATTCCCAAATATTTTAAAGGATAAAATTCCCAAATATTTTAAAGGAAAACATTCCCAAATATTTTAAAGGAAAACATTCCCAAATATTTTAAAGGAAAACATTCCCAGATATTTTAAAGGATAAAATTCCCAAATATTTTAAAGGATGGAAAACATTCCCAAATATTTTGAGGGATAAAATTCCCAAATACTTTAAAGGATAAAATTCCCAAATATTTTAAAGGAAGGAAAACATTCCCAAATATTTTAAAGGATAAAATTCCCAAATATTTTAAAGGAAAACATTCCCAAATATTTTAAAGGAAAACATTCCCAAATATTTTAAAGGATAAAATTCCCAAATATTTTAAAGGAAGGAAAACATTCCCAAATATTTTAAAGCATGGAAAACATTCCCAAATATTTTAAAGGATGGAAAACATTCCCAAATTTTTTAAAGGAAAACATTCCCAAATATTTTAAAGTGTGGAAAACATTCCCAAATATTTTAAAGGAAAACATTCCCAAATATTTTAAAGGATAAAATTCCCAAATATTTTAAAGGAAAACATTCCCAAATATTTTAAAGGAAAACATTCCCAAATATTTTAAAGTGTGGAAAACATTCCCAAATATTTTAAAGGATAAAATTCCCAAATATTTTAAAGGAAAACATTCCCAAATATTTTAAAGGAAAACATTCCCAAATATTTTAAAGTGTGGAAAATATTCCCAAATATTTTAAAACATGGAAAACATTCCCAAATATTTTAAAGGATAAAATTCCCAAATATTTTGAAGGATAAAATTCCCAAATATTTGAACATTCCCTGATAAAGGCTGGCAGGACACGGAGGGGGAATAAAAACAAAGGGAAAAAACAAAAATAATCCAAGCAAATAAAAGGAAAAACCCTCGGAACATTCCAGGTTATCAGAGGAGCAGGAACATTCCTTAAATCCCGATTTTTTTGGGAGTTCAGGAAGTTTTTATCCCATCTGGAAGAGTTTTTTTCCCTTTTTTTTTGGTGTTTGTTGTCTCCAAAAAGGAGCAGAACCTGCTCGGAGCTGCTTTTCCCCTCCCGGGAAGGGAGGCGGCCAAAATTCCCAAATTCCCGGTTTGTCCAGGAGATTCCCTCCCTTCCCGAAGGGAATTCCCGCTCCCCAGGCGCCTCCCGGGACAGCCGAGCCGGTTCCAAAGCGGCTCCGGAGTCAGCACGGAGCGGGGGGAGCCCCGCGGAACCGGCCCGGGCGGCTCCCGGGACACCGGGAACGGACGGGAAAGGGTGAAAGGAAAACCGGGAGAGGAGGAGCAGAACCCGCCGGGGGTGCGGGCGGCGGTGGGGATCCAGTCCCGGGATGGAGCCTCGATATTCCCGGGATAGAGCCTCGATATTCCCGGGATAGAGCCTCGATATTCCCGGGGCTGGATCCCCAATATTCCAGGGGCTGGATCCCCAATATTCCAGGGATGGATCCTCATTAATCCCGGGGCTGGACCTTCGTTATTCCCGGGGATGGATCCTCGTTATTCCCGGGGCTGGATCCCCAATATTCCAGGGGCTGGATCCCCAATATTCCCCGGGATGGGACCCTCAATCCCGGGGTGGGACCCTCGTTATTCCCGGGGATGGACCCTCGTTATTCCCGGGATGGGACCCTCGTTATTCCCGGGATGGATCCTCAATAATCCCGGGGTTGGACACTCGTTATTCCCGGGTTGGATCCCCAATATTCCAGGGGCTGGATCCCCAATATTCCCCGGGATCGGACCCTCAATCCTGGGGTTGGACCCTCGTTATTCCCGGGGCTGGATCCTCATCCTGACCGGGCTGGACCCTCGTCATTCCCGGGATGGGACCCTCAATCCCGGGGCTGGATCCACATCCTGACCGGGACAGGAACCCCATTCCCGGGACAGGATCCCCAGACCGGTTCGGGACCCCATTCCCAGAACCGGACCCCAATTCCCGGGGCTGGATCCACATCCTGACCGGGACAGGGGCTCGTTCCTGGGGCAGGAGCCGATCCCCGGACCGGGCCAGGACCCCATTCCCAGAACTGGACCCCAATTCCCGGGACAGGACCCCCAGACCGGTTCGGGGACCCCATTCCCAGAACCGGACCCCAGTTCCCGGAACAGGATCCCCAAACCGGTTCGGGATCCCAATTCCCAGGACAGGATCCCGTTCCTGGGGCAGGAACCGATCCCGAGACCGGGCCAGGACTCCCAAGACCGGTTCGGGACCTCATTCCCAGAACCGGACCCGCATTCCCGGGACAACACCCCTAAACCGGGCCAGGACCCCATTCCCAGAACCGGACCCCAATTCCCGGGACAGGACCCCATTCCCAGAACCGGGACCCCACTCCCAGAACTGAACCCCCTAATCCCGGGACAACACCCCTAAACCGGGCCAGGACCCCATTCCCAGAACCGAACCCCCTAATCCCGGGACAGGATCCCGTTCCTGGGGCAGGAGCACATCCCGAGACCGGGCCAGGACTCCCAAGACCGGTTCGGGACCCCATTCCTAGAACCGGACCCCAATTCCCGGGACAGGATCCCGTTCCCGGGCCAGAACCCCCAGACCGGTTCGGGGACCCCATTCCCAGAACCGGGACCCCATTCCCAGAACCGGACCCCAATTCCCGGGCCAGGACCCCATTCCCAGAACCGGACCCCGTTCCCGGGCCAGGACCCCCGTTCCCAGAACCGGGACCCCATTCCCAGAACCGGGACCCCGTTCCCAGAACCGGACCCCAATTCCCAGAACCGGACCCCGTTCCCAGAACCGAACCCCCTCATTCCCAGAACCGAACCCCCTCATTCCCAGAACCGAACCCCCTCATTCCCGGTTCCCACAGCAGTCCCCACCCCCCCCAAACCCACCCAGGCCCCCCCAACCTGGGGCTCCCCCCGCTCCCGTCCCGTCCCCGCCGCCACCGCGGGGCTCGGCCCCCGCTAACCGGGACCGGTCGGAGCCCGAACAAAAGCGGCCCCGGCGGGGTTTGCGGCGGGGGGCGGCAGGCCCGGGCCCCGCTCCCCCCGCGCCGCCGGTGCACGTGGGGCGCGGTACCACGTGCCGGCAGCGGCGGCGGCCGCGCGGGGCCCGGGCCCGCCGGGACCGGGTGGCTCCCACACACCGGGGGGGTCACACCGGGACGGGGGGGGTCCCCCTCACGCCGCCCCCAGCCCCAACCAGCGCTGAGGGAGCGGTGAGGGCCCAACCCGGGGGGGTCTCACACCGGGCAGGGGGGGTGGGGGGTGCTCAGGCCTGGCCGCTCCCCCCTCAGCGTTTCCCCCCTCAGCGTTCCCGCCGCCCCCCCCCCTCACTCCGCCCGGTTGCGCGGCCCGCACTTACGGTTGGCGATGTCCCCCCCCATCTTGTACTTGGTGACCACCAGGTCCTCGGCGATGGTGAGCTCGCTCGCCTCCTCCTCGCCCGACATGGTGGGAGCCCCGCCGAGCCCTCCCGGAGCCCCCCCGGGCCTGTTGGAGCCCCCCCCGCCCGGTGCTGAGGAGCCCCCGGGACCGCGAGCCGGAGGCGCGAGCAGGGCAGAGCGCGGGCTCCGCGCGGGGCACGCTGGGAACGCGAGTCCTTCCCGCCCCCTTGGACTACAACTCCCGGCGGCCCCCGCGCGCAGAGCCCCGGACGGGTGGGTGCCGCCCCCACTTCCGCTGTAGACTACGACTCCCGGCGTGCAGCGCGGCTCTCGCGAGAGGTGTGGGGGTGCGAGAACGGAAGCGGCGCGCGGGGGATGATGGGGGATGTAGGCGGGAGGGGGGAACGGGAGAGGAAAGGGCGGACGCGGAATTTCGGTACCGGGAGCGGTCACTCTGCCCCTCCCGCCGGTGTCGGGGTCACCGGCACCTTCCTGGAGCACCGGTCCCACTTACAACCCCCAGAGCCGCGACCCCCGTCCCTTCCAGCCCCTCTGACCCCTCCAGCACCGGCACCGCCGCCACACCGGGACCGCCGCCACACCGGGACCGGTCCCCGCTGTCCCCGGACCGGGGCACCGGACTCACTCACCGCCCTCAGTCCCACGGCCCCAGCCCCATCCGGTGCTCCCCTCGAGCCCCGGTCAGCCCCGGTGACCCCCCCAGCACCGGTCCCGGTCCCCGCCCCGGGGCTGCCGCTGTCCCCGCACCGCGGTCCCGGTTCCCGGTCCGGTGTCCCCCCCCGAGCCTCAGTCCCGCCGCTTTTATCCAAATTCTTTTATTTTCATCCATCCCGCACGACCCCAAATCCGCCCCCCGCCCCCCCCAAACCCGGGCAGCCCCCGAAAAACCGGGGGGAAAAAACCCCAAAAACCGGGGAAAAAAAAAAAAACCAAAAACCGGGAAAAAAATCCCAAAAAACGGGGAAAAAACCCCAAAAACCGGGGAAAACACCCCAAAAAGGGATCCCGGCCTCAGGGGAGGGGGGGACACCCCCAAACCTTCACTCAGAAATGGGGAAACCTGGAAATGAGTCTGGGGGTCCTTCAGAAATCCCCGGAGACCCCCCCGGGTGGGGACCCCGAGCACCCAAGGGACCCCCAGGGACCCCCCGAGACCCCCCAGGGACCCCCCAGGGACACCCCAGGGACACCCCAGGGACACCCAGGGACACCCAGGGACCCCCCAGGGACACCCCAGGGACACCCCAGGGACACCCAGGGACCCCCCGAGACCCCCCAGGAACCCCCAGGGTCCCCCCGGGAACCCCCAGGGACCCCCCAGGGACCCCCAGGGACACCCCAGGGACCCCCCGGGAACCCCCAGGGGACACCCCCAGGGACACCCAGGGACCCCCCAGGGACCCCCAGGGACACCCCAGGGACCCCCCCGGGACCCCCCAGGGACACCCAGGGACCCCCAGGGACCCCCCCAGGGACCCCCCAGGGACCCCCCGGGGACCCCCCCGGGACCTCCCCAGGGACCCCCCCGGGACACCCAAGGGACCCCCAGGGACACCCCAGGGACACCCAAGGGACCCCCCGGGGACCCCCAGGGACACCCAGGGACCCTCAGGGACCCTCAGGGACCCCTCAGGGACCCCCCAGGGACACCCAGGGACACCCAGGGACCCCCCAGGGACCCCCAGGGACCCCCCAGGGACCCCCAGGGAGCCCCAGGGACCCCCCAGGGACCCCCCAGACCCCCCAGGGACCCCCAGGGACCCCCAGGGACACCCCAGGGACCCCCCGGGACCCCCCAGGGACCCCCCGGGGACACCCCAGGGACCCCAAGGGACCCCCCGGGGACACCCCAGGGACCCCCCGGGACCCCCCAGACCCCCCCAGGATTTTGGGGAGCACCTTCAGCGAGGGGGGGGAGGAAGAAATTGATGGGAGGGGGATCCTGGGGGTCTCCATTGCCCCCTCCCCACCTGGGAGTGAGACCCCCGTACCCCAAAAAAAAACAGGAGGGGAGCGCACGGAACCCCCCAAAAAGGGCTGAGACCCCCAAAAAGGGTTCAGACCCCCCAAAAGAGGATGAGATCCCCCAAAAAGGGTTCAGACCCCCCCAAAGGGGCTGAGACCCCCAAAAAAGGGGTTGAGACCCCCCAACCAAAGGGGCTGAGACCCCCCAAAAAAGGGGTTGAGACCCCAAAAGGGTTGAGAACCCCCCAAAAAGGGTTCAGACCCCCCAAAAGGGCTGAGATCCCCCAAAAAGGGGCTGAGACGCCCCAAAAGGGTTGAGACCCCCAACAAAAGGGGCTGAGACCCCCCAAAAAAGGGGTTCAGACCCCCCAAAAAGGGTTCAGACCCCCAAAAGGGGCTGAGACCCCCCAAAAAAGGCTGAGACCCAAAAGGGCTGAGAACCCCCCAAAAAGGATTGAGACCCCCAACAAAAGGGGCTGAGACCCCCCAAAAAAGGGTTCAGACCCCCCAAAAAGGGTTCAGGCCTCCCAAAAGGGGCTGAGACCCCCCAAAAAAGGGGCTGAGACCCCCAAAAAGGGTTCAGATCCCCCCAAAAAGTATTCAGACCCCCATAAAAGGGGCTGAGACCCCCACCCCAGTCCAGCTGCACCCCGGGGTTATTTTTGGGGGGGGATCCTTCATATCCAGTGTGAGACCCCCGGGGTTGGGTGGGGGGTCCCGGAGGGTCCCGGGGGGGTCCCGTGGGGGTCCTGGAGTTCGGTTGGGGGGTCCCGGGATCAGGGTGGGGGTCCCGGGGAGTTCCCGGGGGGGTCCCGGGATCAGAGTGGGGGGTCCCGGTGGGTCCTGGGATTAGGGTGGGGGTCCCGGGGGGGTCTCGGGATTAGAGTGGGGGTCCCGGGGTTCGGATGGGTGGTGCCGGGGGGTCCCGGGATCAGGATGGGGGATCCCGGGGGAATCCCCGGATTCGGGTGGGGGGTCCTGGGGAGGTCCCGGGGTTCGGGTTCGGGGTCCCGGGATGAGGTTGGGGGGTCCCGGGGAGGTCCCGGGGTTCGGTTGGGGGGTCCCGGGGGGGTCCCGGGAAAAGGGTAGGAGGTCCCGGGATTCCATTGGGGTGTCCTGGGGGGTCCCGGGATTCGGGTTCGGGGTCCCGGGGTTTGGATGGGGGGTCCCGGGATTCGGTTGGGGGGTCCTGGGGAGGTCCCAGAGTTCGGGTGAGGGGTCCCGGGGCTCGATTGGGGGTTCCCGGGGGTCCCGGGATCAGGATGGGGGATCCCGGGGGGGTCCCGGGGTTCGGTTGGGGGGTCCCGGGATCAGGGTGGGGGTCCCGGGATGAGGGTAGGGAGTCCCGGGAGGTCTCGGGGTTCGGTTGGGGGGTCCCGGGGGGTCCCGAGATTCAGTTGGGGGGTCCCGAGGGAGTCCTGGATTCGGGTGGGGGTCCCGGGGGGGTCCCGGGGCTCAGTTGGGGCGTCTCGGGGTTCGACTGGAGGGTCCCGGGGGGTCCCGGGATGAGGCTGGGGGATCCCCGGGGGGGTCCCGGGGTTCGGTTGGGGGATCCCGGGGCGTCTCGGGGTTCGGGTGGGGGGTCCCGGGACGAGGTTGGGGGATCCCGGGGGGTCCCGGGATCAGGATGGGGGATCCCGGGGTTCGATTGGGGGGTCCCGGGGGGTCCCGGGATTCGGCTGGGGGGTCCCGGGGGGGTGTCCCCCCTACGTCCTCTGCGGATCAGCCTTGGCGAAGAGGCGGCTGTGCCAATAATCCGGATTATCGAAGGCGCAGTCCGAGGCTTCCAAACTCCGCAGCGGCTTCATGCCCGGCCCGGGGGGGCTGCGACAACCGGGGGCGTTCCGGTAAGCACCGGAAGGGTTCCGGTGAGCACCGGAAGGGTTCCGGTAACCGGGAGGGTCCCGGTGCAGCGGTCTCAGCACCGCCTCCATCTCCTCATAGCCCTGCTCGTCCCCCCCGGGGGTGCCCCCCGCTCTCATCTCGGTGTAGCCGTCGTGGCCCGGTGGTCCCGGGACGGGACCGGGCTCGGTGCCCAGCGAGCGGCTGAGGCGCGGTTGTTTGTTCATGTATTCGTAATCTTCATCCTCATCCTCATCATCATCATCGTCACCATCATCATCATCCTCGCGGCGCGGGGGTCCCGGCGGCTC
>CAJVGK010000035.1:0-28257 GCA_910950805.1 Acrocephalus scirpaceus scirpaceus
CCTCCCTGTCCCCACTCCCGTGTCCCCATGCCCCTGTCCCCATCCCTGTCCTGCCGGGTGCCACCTCCCTGTCCCCACCCCTCTGTCCCCCCGGGTGCCCCCCGTGTCCCCCTCCCCTGTCCCCCCGGGTTTCCCCCGTGTGCCCTGCCCGGACCCACCGCATGATGGCGCACACGTCCCCGGCCAGGTTCCTCCTGCAGGCCGTGGAGGTCAGGTACTCCTGCGGGTTCAGCCGGTACGTGTCGATCATGAAATTCCTGTAGGCCAGGTATCTGTGGGGGGCACAGGGGGGGCTCAGCGCCGGCCAGGACCCCCGGGGGTGCTGCGGGCAGGAGGGGAGAGGGGTTTGACCTCACATTTCGGGGGTCTTGGATTTGTTTTTGCCGTTGAAGAACTCGGGCAGGGCGCGGCGCTCGATGGCGTGGACGCTGCAGGAGGGGAGGAGAGGCTCAAGGAGGGGCTCTGGGGGCTTCCTCCTCACCCTCCTCATCCTCCTCACCCCCAGGTGATGAAGGCAGCTCGGCAGCCCCCCCCAGGCCGTGCTGGCTGTACCTGTTGTAGTCGAACCAGGCGGCGTAGCTGGGGATGATGATGTGGTGGGTCTGCTCCGTCACGTTGTCCTCGTGCAGGTCGGGGTTCTTGGCCTGCTCCCCTTTGCTGCCCGTGCCGTTCTCCTCCTCGTCCTGCCCCACAGAGCAGCACCCGTGGGTGGAGGGACCCCCTGAGTGACCTTCATCATCCTCAGCCACAGCAGGGGGAGAACAAAGGCCCCCAACCCAAACCCAAACGTTAACCCTGACCTAAACCCAAACCCAAACCCCAACCCAAACCCAAACCCTAACCCAAACCCAAACCCAAACCCTAACCCAAACCCAAACCCTGACCCAAACCCAAACCCAAACCCAAACCCTAACCCAAACCCAAACCGAAACCCTAACCCAAACCCAAACCGAAACCTTAACCCAAACCCAAACCCAAACCCCAACCCAAACCCAAACCCAACCCAAACCCAAACCGAAACCTTAACCCAAACCCAAACCCAAACCCAAACCCTAAACCAAACCCAAACCCAAACCTAAACCCAAACCTAAACCCAAACCCAAACCCAAACCCTAAACCAAACCCAAACCCAAACCTAAACCCAACCCAAACCTAAACCCAAACCCAAACCTAAACCCAAACCCAAACCCAAACCTTAACCCAAACCCAAACCCAAACCCAAACCCAAACCCTAAACCAAACCCAAACCCAAACCTAAACCCAAACCCAAACCTAAACCCAAACCCAAACCCAAACCCAAACCTTAACCCTAACCTTAACCCAAACCCAAACCCAAACCCAAACCCAACCCTAACCCAAACCTTAACCCAAACCCAAACCCAAACCCAAACCCAAACCCAAACCCAAACCCAAACCAAAACCCAAACCCAAACCCAAACCTTAACCCAAACCCAAACCTAAACCCAAACCCTAAACCAAACCCAAACCCAAACCCTAACCTTAACCCTGACCTAAACCCATGCTCACAACTCCTTTCCCATGCTCACAACACCTTTCCCTGCACTCACAACACCTTTCCCTGCACTCACAACACCTTTCCCTGCACTCACAACACCTTTCCCTGCACTCACAACACCTTTCCTGCACTCACAACACCTTTCCTGCACTCACAACACCTTTCCCATGCTCACAACACCTTTCCCAGGCTCACAACACCTTTTCTGCACTCACAACACCTTTCCCTGCACTCACACCTTTCCCATGCTCACAACACCTTTCCCAGGCTCACAACACCTTTTCTGCACTCACAACACCTTTCCCTGCACTCACAACACCTTTCCCAGGCTCACAACACCTTTCCAAACTCACACCACCTTTCAAACCCCGGGCTCACCTTTCCAGCTGTCTCCATGCTCTCATCTTCCTGCTCATCTGCAAGGGAGGGCAGGGCTGGCTGTGTTTGGGCTCTGCCAGCCCGGGGCTCCCAGGGCTCTGCTGGGGCTCCTCACACTCACCCAGGTCTGTCATGGTGCCCCCCTTGACCGGCGCCGACTCCGAGTCCTTCTTGGTGTTGACTGTGAGGGGAAATGGGTGCTGAGCACCCTTGGGACCCCTAACCCAAACCCAAACCCAAACCCAAACCCAAACCCAAACCCAAACCCTAACCCAAACCCAAACCCAAACCCAAACCTAAACCCAAACCCAAACCCAAACCCAAACCTAAACCCAAACCCAAACTCAAACCCAAACCCAAACTCTAACCCAAACCTAAACCCAAACCTAAACCCAAACCTAAACCCAAACCCAAACCCAAACCCAAACCCAAACCCAAACCCAAATCCAAACCCAAACCCAAACCAAAACCCAAACCCAAACCCAAACCCAAATCCAAACCCAAACCCAAATCCAAAACCAAACCCAAACCCAAACCCAAACCCTGACCCAAACCTAAACCCAAATCCAACCCAAACCCTAACCCAAACCCAATCCCAAACCAGCTGGGGTGGGGTGGCTGCTGACCTAAAAACCCAAATCCTGACCCAAACCCAAACCCTGACCCAAACCCTGACCCAATCCCAAACCCTGACCCAAACCCAAACCCAATCCCAAACCCAAACCCAAACCCAAACCCTGACCCAAACCTAAACCCAAACCCAAACCCAAACCCTGACCCAATCCCAAACCCAAACCCAAACCCAAACCCTTACCCAAACCTAAACCCAAACCCAAACCCAAACCCTGACCCAAACCCAAACCTAAACCCAAACCCAAACCCAAACCAGCTGGGGTGGGGTGGCTGCTGACCTAAAAACCCAAACCCAAACCCAAACCCAGACCACCGGGCTGGGCTGGCTGCTGACCCCCCACACTGACCCGTTTTGGGCAGGGTGACCTCCTCCACGTTGGGGACAGGTGAGGGCTCATCCATGTCCTTGGTCAGGTCCTCCTGCTCCTCCTCGCGGTGGCCGCGCTTGGATTTGTTGTAAGGGGTGGAGGGTCTGCAAAAGTGGGGGGGAGATTCCTCATCACCACCGACCCCCAGGGCTGGAAAAACCCACCCCAAAACCCCCCAGCTCACCCCTTCTTTGCATTCTTCTTCTTGGCCTCAGGGGTGGGGGACGGCGAGGGCGAGCGCTTCCTCTTCTTGTAATTCCCTCCTTTCTTATCCCGCCGGTCCGAGTCGGGGCTGTTCACCTGGGGGGCACCGTGGGGGTCTGGCTGAGCAAGCTGAGACCCCCAGGACCATTCCTTGAGGGGCTCTGAGCTGGTTCTGACCTCATCTGTCAGGGTTTTAGCTGAGATTTTCTTCCTGCGGGTGGCCGGGCTCTTGTCGTCCGTCACCTCGTAATCCTCCTCGTTCATCCACTCGTTGAAGGTGTCGGTGTCCAGGATCCACTTGGCGTGGACCTGGGGGGGCACAGGGGTGGGTCAGGACAGGGAGGGGGGCTCCAGCTGCCCCCCAGAATGGGTTAACACAGTTTGGGTTTTTAATTAAAGAGAAATGTGGAATATCGCCCTGGAATCGGTTTGGAAAAGAATTTTGGAATTTTGGGTTTGGAAAAAAACAGGGATCTATCAGAGGGTGGGTTTGGGTTGTTGGCATGTGGCAAAATTGCTATTTTTTGCTATTTTTTTGCTGCTTTTTTGCTAATTTTTGCTATTTTTTGCTATTTCTTTGCTATTTTTTGCTATTTTTTGCTATTTTTTTGCTATTGGCATGTGGTTTGACCATTGAGAAAACTAAGTGACTTTTGGTAACATGAATATAAAAATATAAATATAAAATTATAAATATAAAATTATAAATATTAATATATAAATATAAATATCTATAAATCTAAATCTATAAATCTAAATCTAAATATCTATAAATGTAAATTAAATTATAAATATATAACTATATATAAATATAGTCCTATAAATGGTATATAAATATATATACTAATATAAATATATATGTTATATATTTATATATAATAAAAATATAAATATATATAGTTATATATAAATACATAATTATATATATATTTAATACATATATATAAATAAATATTCTATGTATAAAAATATACATTAAAATATATAAATATACATAAAATATATATAAATATACATAAAACATATACATAAAAATACATATATGAAAAAAAAGAAAAGATATATAAAAATAAAATATTTATAACTATAAATCTAAATGCTAAATTTGTCCAAATTGCCCTTTTCTTTCTGGGCACCTGAACAGGCAACATCAGCTTGGTAACACTGGCCAGGTCCTGCCAGAAGAGAAAATCTTCTCCCAAAGTGATGAAAAATTATGTTTATATGGTGAAACTGACTGAAAATCATTGTTTTATCTCTTTTTGGTAGTTGTTTGTGGGTGAAAAAAAAGTGTTTTGAAATTTCAATTTTTTTTTTCTTTATTCTTTAGTATGTGTTTGTGTTAATAAAATATTTTTACCTTAAACTGAGCCTGTTCTGCCTTTTTTTCCTCAATCCTATCTCACAGCAGCAAAACATTTAAACCACCACAGTAAATTTAGCTGATAAAAACAGAGGTGAACATAAAACCACCAAAAAACCCCAAAAAAACACCCAAAAAACCACCCCAAACCCAGGGGTGCCCCCGGTACCTTCCGGGGCTTCTCCGGGGTCGGGGGATCCTCCACGGACGCCTCGATCTCGCTGGCTGGGATCCAGGTGTCATAGCTGGGGTGGGACAGGGTCAGAGTGGCACCCACAGTGATTTAGGGGGTCAGGGGGGGTCCCCAAAATCTTCATCCCCCCCTCACCTGTCGGGGTAGTACCCCCAGTGCAGCAGCACCTGCTTGTCGCGCTTCATGACGGGCCGGACCCACTCCTCTGCGGGACACAAGGGGTTAAACACGGATCCTGGGGGTCCTGCAGCGCCCCCAAATCCCCCCTGCTGCACCCACCTTCCTCTGGATCCCCAAAAATTCCCTCCTGCTGCACCCACCCTCCTCTGGATCCCCAAAAATCCCTTTCCTGCACCCACCCTCCTCTGGATCCCCCAAATCCCCCCTGCTGCACCCACCTTCCTCTGGATCCCCAAAAACCTTCCTGGCTGCACCCACCTTCCTCTGGATCCCCCCAAAATCCTCCCCTGCTGCACCCACCTTCCTCTGGATCACCCCAAAATCCTTTTTGTGGACCCACCTTCCTCTGGATCGCCCCAAAATCCCCCCCTGCTGCACCCACCTTCCTCTGGATCCCCAAAATCACTTTCCTGCGCCCATCTTCCTCTGGATCTCCCAAAACTCCCCTCCTAAACCCACCATACTCTGCCCCGCTTGGAGCCCCCCCAAACTCCCCTTCCTGCATCCACCTTCCTCTGGATCCCCCAAATTCCCCTCCTGCACCCACCTTCCCCTGGATCCCCCCCTGGAGCCCCCCAAACCTCCCTGCTGCACCCACCTTCCTCTGCATCCCCAAATCCCCCCTGCTGCACCCACCCTCCTCTGGATCCCCCAAAATCCCCCCCCTGCTCCACCCACCTTGCTCTGGATCCCCCAAAATCCTTTTTGTGCACCCACCCTTCTCTGGATCCCTCAAAATTCCCCCTGCTGCACCCACCTTCCTCTGGAGCCCCTAAAACCCCCCCTGCTGCACCCACCTTCCTCTGGATCCCCCCAAAATCCCCCCCTCCTGCACCCACCTTCCTCTGGAATCCCCCTGGAGCCCCCCAGAGCCCCCAAACTTCCCTGCTGCACCCACCTTCCCCTGGATCCCCAAAAACAAAACTCCCTCCTGCACCCACCTTCCTCTGGAGCCCCCCAGAGCCTCCAAATTCCTCTCCTGCACCCACTTTCCTCTAGATCCCCCAGAACACCCCAAAACTCCTCTCCTGCACCCACCTTCCTCTGGATCCCCCCTGGAGCCCACCAGATTCCCCTCCTGCACCAACCTTCCTCTGCCCCCCAAAACAAAATCCTCTCCTGCACCCACCATCCTCTGGATCCCCCAAGACTCCTCTCCTGCACCAACCTTCCCCTGGATCCCCCCTGGAACCCCCCAAACTTCCCTCCTGCACCCACCTTCCCCTGGATCCCCAAAAACAAAACCCCCTCCTGCACCCACCTTCCTCTGGATCCCCCCTGGATCCCCCCTGGATCCTGCCTAGAGCCCCCCAGAGCCCCCAAACTCCTCTCCTGCACCCACCTTCCCCTGGATCCCCCCTGGATCCCCCCAAACCCCCCTCCTGCACCCACCTTCCTCTGGATCCCCCCCAAACCCCCCTGCTGCACCCACCTTCCCCTGGAGCCCCCCAAAACCCCCCAAACCTCCCACCTGCCCCCACCTTCCCCTGGATCCCCCCAAAACCCCCCAAACCTCCCTCCTGCACCCACCTTCCTCCAGGTTCCCGGGCACGGGGCACACGATGTGCGACGCGTTGCTCTTGTCCTCTGTCACGGTGCCCTGTGACACCCAGGGGACAAACCCAGAGCTTCAACACCGAGCTGAGCCCTTGGGTGCTGTCCCCCACCCTGTCACTGCCACCCACCCACCCACCTGGTGCCTCTTGACGATGTCCTTGAGCTTCCCCAGCAGTTTGGGCTCGATCTCCTGGTGCAGGAAGATGTTGGGCCGAGCCAGGCAGTTGTTCTGGGGAAAGCAGAGAGGAGCTGTGAGCTGAGGGGAATGTGGGGGCCACACACACAGAGAGGGGGGTCCCCAGGGTGGGGTTCAGGGGGGTTTTTCCTCACCTGCACCAGGGATTTCTCGATGGTCATGAACATCTCCACGTTGCGGTCCATGCGCGAGGGATTCTGGAAATCGAAACGCCGCCTTTATTGGAAGAAAAGAGCGACTCTCATGAAAGCCACAGCTCGGGTCTCCTCGGCAGCACCCCCAAATTTGGGGAGGGGGGGGAGTGGGGAACGTGTCTGGACCCCCAGCAGGGTCCACAGTGACACAGGGACACATCCCAGTCCTGTGTGTCCCCTGCAGAGGGGGGGACACGTCCCAGTCCTGTTTGCTCTGGAGGTGACAGCCCCACCACCGCCCCACCCCGGGGTGTCCCCCCACCCTTGTCACCCCCAGGAACTCCCCCAGGGTGTGTGGGTGGGTGCTCACCATCCTTGGTCGCTCTTGAATTTATAGGCGGCTGCCAGGATGTGGCACAGGGCTCCCCCCGCCTTGAAATCCAGGAAGCATTTGATCTGTAACGGGACAGGGGGGGTCAGGGGGACAGGGACACTGCCTGGGGGGTGACATCTTCTCCTCGGGGTGCCATCCCCTTGTCTGGGTGACATCCCATTATCTGAGTGACATCTCCATGTCTGGGTGACATCCCCATGTCTGGGTGCCATCCCCTTGTCTGGGTGTCATCCCTTATCTGGGTGACATCCCCTTCTCTGGGTGACGTCTCCTTATCAGGGTGCCATCCCCTCCCCAGGGTGACATCCCCATGCCTGGGTGACACCCTCTCATGGGGTGACATTCCCTTGTCTGGGTGCCATTCCCTCCCTGGGGTGACATCCTCTTGTCAGGGTGACATCCCCTCCTTAGGGTGACATCCCCTCCCTAGGGTGACATCCCCCTGTCCAGCTGTCCCATCCCCACCTCAGGGTGCCATCCCCATGTCTGGGTGATGTCCCATCACCAAGTGCCACCCCCTTGTCAGGGTCCCCCATCCCCAGGCGTGGGTGTCACCCCCTTGCCAGGATGTCATTCCCATCTCCGGGTGACATCCCCTGGTCAGGGTGACATTTTCTTGTCACCACCTCACGGGGGTGCCATCCCCTGTCCCAGGTGCCACCTCCTCGGGCTCTGTCCTCGAGCTGGGATGGAGTCCCTGCAATGATGTGGCCAATGTCCTCAGCTGGGGACCTGTCCCTTTGTGGGGACACTGTCCCCAAATCCTTTAGGGGCTGTCCTGGGGCAGTGTCCCCTTTAGATTCTGTCCCCTGTCCCCTTGTGGGGACATTGTCCCCAAGTCCTTTGGGGGCTGTCTTGGGGTCCCTGGGTCAGTGTCCCCTTTGGATTCTGTCCCCTGTCCCCTTGTGGGGACACTGTCCCCAAGTCCTTTGCTGGGGTAGTGTCCCCTTTAGATTCCATCCCCTGTCCCTTTGTGGGGACATTGTCCCCAGGTCCTTTGGGGGCTGTCCTGAGGTCCCTGGGACAGTGTCCCCTTTAGATTCTGTCCCTGCTGTCCCCTGTCCCTTTGTGGGGACACTGTCCCCAAGTCCTTTGGGGGCTGTCCTGGGGTCCCTGACCAGTGTCACCTTTAGATTCTGTCCCCTGTCCCTCCTTTTGTGAGGACATTGTCCCCAAGTCCTCTGGGGGCTGTCCTGGGGCAGTGTCCCCTTTACATTCTGTCCCCTGTCCCTTTGTGGGGACATTGTCCCCAAGTCCTTTGGGGGCTGTCCCTGACCAGTGTCCCCTTTAGATTCTGTCCCCTGTCCCTTTGTGGGGACATTTTCCCCAGGTTCTTTAGGGGCTGCCCTGGCTGAAGCCCTGTCCCGGTGTTGTCCTCTTTTGGGACACTGCTCCTGTCAGGCCACTGTCCCTGTCCCTGGTCCTTGTGGACAGTCCCCAGCAGGACTGGGTGTCCCAGGGTCCCTGGCACTGTCCCCAGCACACCCAGGCATGTCCCTGACCAGGTCACTGTCACTGGCTGCTGTCCATGGTCAGCTGCTGTCCCCGAGTCACCCGAAGGCTGAATTGTGTCACCAGGGCCGTGTCCCCGAGGCTCTGGGTGCTGTCCCTGCTCAGGGTTGTGTCCCCAGTCCCCATGTCCCCAGCTATTGGGGTGCTGTCCCTGCTCAGAGCTTTGTCCCCAGGTCTTTGGGGACATCAGGGACACGTCCCCAGGGCTGTCCCCATCTCTGGGGCACTGTCCCTGCTCAGGACCTTGTCCCTGGTCATCACTGTCCTTGTCCCCTTCTCACTGGGGCTCTGCCCCAAGGTTTGGGGTGCTGCTTCTGCATATTTGGGGTGCTGTCCCCATGTAGGCCTTGTCCCCACCTCACTGGGACCCTGTCCCCAGGTATTGGGGTGCTGTCCCTGGGTATTGGGGTGCTGTCCCTGGGTATTGGGGTGCTGTCCCCACTCAGGGCCCTGTCCCCTGTTCTTTGGAGCCTTTTGTGGGGGCTGTGGGGCCTTGTTCCCTCTCAGCTTTGTCCCCACATTTTTGGGGTGCTGCCCGTGGGTCATTGGGGTCCATCCCCAGCCCTTCAAGGCACTGTCCCTGCCCATCAGGGCCATGTCCCCAAATCACTGGGGCTCTGTCCCCGGGTTCTGGGGTGCTGCCCCACGTTTCTGGGGCTCTGTCCCTGCTCAGGGTCAGCAGGACCCTGTCCCCATGTCCTGGGGCTCTGTCCCTGGGTATTGAGGGGACACCCTGAATACTGGCATGCTCCACATGGATATTGGGGGGCTGTCCCCAACCAGGACTTTGTCCCCTCTCCTTTGGGGCTCCTCCTTGGGTCTCCGGGACCCCATCCCAGGGCCAACCCTGCACCTTGGGGACACCATCCCTGCTATGAGCCTTGTCCCTGAGCCATGTCCCCAGCCCCTTGGACTGTCTCTGGTCACCAGGGCTGTGTCCCCAGCCCCCTGAGGATGTCCCTGGTCACCAGGGTGCCATCCCCAGCTCTGTGGGGGGCTGTCCCCAACCAGGACTTTGTCCCCCTCTCCTTTGGGGCTCCTCCTTGGGCCTCCGGGACCCCATTCCAGGGCCACCCCTGCACCTTGGGGACACCATCCCTGCTCTGAGCCTTGTCCCTGGGCCATGTCCCCAGCCCCTGGGACTGTCCCTGGTCACCAGGGCTGTGTCCCCAGCTCCCTGAGGCTGTCCCTCGTCACCAGGGCCGTGTCCCCAGCCCCCTGGGGCTGTCCCTGGTTATCAGGGTGCCATCCCCAGCTCTGTGGGGGGCTGTCCCCAACCAGGGCTTTGTCCCCCTCTCCTTTGGGGCTCCTCCTTGGGTCTCTGGGACCCCATTCCAGGGCCACCCCTGCACCTTGGGGACACCATCCCTGCTCTGAGCCTTGTCCCTGGGGCATGTCCCCAGCCCCTTGGGGCTGTCCCTGGTCACCAGGGCTGTGTCCCCAGCCCCCTGAGGCTGTCCCTGGTCACCAGTGCCGTGTCCCCATCCTGTAGGGCTGTCCCTGGTCACCAGGGCTGTGTCCCCAGCCCCCTGGGGCTGTCCCTGAGAACCAGGGCTGTGTCCCCAGCCATCAGGCTGCTGTCCCCAGCCCCCTGGGGCTGTCCCTGTTCACCAGTGCCTGGCCCCCAGCCCCCTGGGGCTGTCCCCGGTTATCCAGGTGCCATCCCCAGCTCTCTGGGGTGCTGTCCCCACGTTTTTGAGATGCTCTCCCCAACCAGGGCTTTGTCCCCCATCCTTCCCCAGCTCACCCCAAGGCCACGAGGATCCATCCCCGCACCTCCGGGGCACTGTCCCTGCTCTCAGCCTCGTCCCCCCGCGCTCCCCGCGTGTCCCCCACCCGGCCCGGCCGCGCTGTCCCCGCGTGTCCCCGCGTCCCCCCGCGGCTCTCACCGGCAGCTTGGTGAGGGGCGCGTTGCTGACGTGCTTCCCGAACACCTCCTCCTGGAACTGCAGCAGCTGCACCACCAGGCTCGACAGCGATTTGTTGGTGGGGGGCTCGGCCTGGATGTACTGCGGGGCCGGGGGCTCAGCGCGCCCGCCGGGGCCGCTGAGGGGAGGGGGGGGGGCCGCGATGGCGGCGGCGGCGCCGTGACAGGCCGGGCCCGGCGGGGCGGCGGCGGCGGCGGTTCCCCGCGGTTCCGCGCACCTACCTTCTTGTAGTTCTTGCCGAGCCACAGCCGCACGTTGTCGAACTGGCTGACGGTGTCCGAGGCCTCGTAGTATTTGACGTTGGGGCCGCCGTCCTTCTTCCGCACCGCCATCTTGAGCGGGCCGGGCCGCGCCGCCGCCTCCGCCCGCCACTGCCGCCCCCTGCCGGCCCCGCGCCGCCACTGCCGCGCCCGCCGCCGCTCGCCGGTACCGAGCGCGTTCGCTGTCCCCAATCCCCGTCACTGTCCCCAAGCCCCGTCACTGTCTTCAATCCCGGTCGCTGTCCCCGGTCGCTGTCCCCGCCGCTCGCACCGGTGCCGGTCGCTGTTACGGCCCCGCCGCTCCCCTTGGTGCTCTCCCGTTCCCGCACTGCCGCTCCCGCTGCCGCCCCCTGGCGGTGCCGCTCCCGCACTGCCGCTCCCGCCGCTCCCGCCCGGTGTTCCCGGTCCCGGTCGTTCTTCCCGTTCTCTCCCCCTCTCCCCCCACCAGTGTTACCGGTCCCGGTCGCTGTTCCTCCTCCCGCTCGGTGTTCCCGGTCCCGGTCGCTGTGCTCTCTCCCCCCCACGGTGTTACCGGTCCCGGTCGCTGCTCCCGCTCCCTCCCGGTATTACCGGTCCCTGTTCCCGCTCTCGCACCGCGTCCCCCAATCGTTATTCCCGTCCTCGATCGCTCTTCCCGGCCCCGCCGCCCCGGTTCTACCGCCCGCCATCGATCCCGCCGCGCCCGCCACCGCCTCCTGCTGGTGCCGCTCCCGCCGCTCCCGCCGTTCCCGCTGTCCCTCGGGCGCTGTTCCCGGTACCGGGCGTTGTTCCCGGTCCCCAGCCCCCGCTCCACCGCCCGTTGTTGGTCCCGCTGTCCCCGGGCACTGTTCCCGGTCCCGGACGCTGTTCCCGGTCCCGAGCCCCCGCTCCACCGCCCGTTGTCGGTCCCGCTTCCCCCGGGCGCTTTTCCCGGTCCCGCCGCCCGCAAGTGTGACAGAGATAAAACCAGGAGAAAGGCGCTCAAATGGAAGGAGTTTGGGTTGAGCCGGGATGTTGGGAAGGAATTCCGCCCTGTGAGGGTGGTGAGGGGAGGGAAGGGATTTCCCGGAGGTTTCCCCAGCCCTGGAAGTGCTCCGGGCCGGGCTGGACCGGGTTTGGAGCAGCCGGGGATAGGGGAAGGGTCCCTGCCCAGGGCAGCGGGTGGGAAGGGGTGAGCCCCGGAGCGGCACCGGGCACCGGGAACCGAGCACCGGGCACTGAACACCGAGCACCGGGAATAGAGCACCGGGCATTGGGCACTGAACACTGGGCAATGAGCACCAGGCACTGAGCAACGGACACTGAGCACCGGGCGCTGAACACCGAGCATCGGGCACTGGGCACCGGGAACCGGACACCGGGCACTGAACACCGAGCACGGGGCGCCAGGCACCGAGCAGCAGACACCGAGCACCGGGCACCGAGCACCGGGCGCCGAGCACCAGGCACTGAACACCGAGCACCAGGCACCAAGCACCGGGTACCGGGCACCAAGCACCGAGCGCCAGGCATCGGGCACTGAGCACCGGACACCGGGCACTAGGCACCGAGCAATGGATGCCAAGCACCGGGCACCGAGCACCGGGCACCAGGCACCGGGTACCAGGCACCGGGCACCAGGCACCGGGTACCAGGCACCGGGAACTAAACACGGAGCACTGAACACCGGGCACCGAGTACCAAGCACCAAGCACCGGGCACCGAGCACCGGACACTGAACACCGGGCACCGAGCACCAGGCACCGAGCAATGGACACAGGGCACCGGGCATTGAACACCGAGCACCGGGCACTGGGCACCGGGCACCGAGCGCCGAGCACCAGGCACTGAACACCGGGAACCGGGCATCGGGCACGGAGCACCAGACACTAGGCACCGAGCAACGGACACCGGGTACCGGGCACTGAACACCGAGCACTGGGCACCGGGCACTGGACACCGGGCACCGGACACCGAGCACTGAACACCGAGCACGGAAGGCGTCCCTGTCCAGGGCAGCTGCTGGAAAGTGATGAGTCCCGGAGCGGCACCGGCAACCGGACACTGAACACCGGGCACCGAGCACCGAGCAATGGGCACAGGGCACCGGACGCCGAGCACCGGGCACTGAACACCGGACACCGGGCGGGGCGGGGCCGGGAGCGGCGGCGGGGCCGGGTCTATGCGGAGCGCGGCGCAGGGAGGCGCGAGAGTCACGGTGGCCGAGTGGTTAAGGCGTTGGACTCGAAATCCAATGGGGTTTCCCCGCACAGGTTCGAATCCTGTCCGTGACGCCACGCTCACTTTTGCTGGGGATGGAAACACGTGGGAGCTCCCCGGTACCGGTAACCGCAGCCCGCCCGTCCGGTACCGGCAAATCCACCCTGCCCCTCCGGTACCGGCTCTTGTAGCGGCGGGAGCAGCACCGAGCCCGCCCGCCCGCCGGTACCGGCTCTCTTAACGGCAAGGAAGGCGCACCTGCAGCCCCCGGTACCGCCTCTTTTAACGGCAGGGAAAACACACCCTCAGCCCCCGGTACCGCCTCTTTTAACGGCGAGGAAAGCACACCCTCAGCCTCCGGTACCGACTCCCTTAACGGCGGGAACATCACAGATCCCCCAAGCCCCGGTCCCGGCTCTTCTAACGGGGGTAACCATAGCGATCCTCGCTCGGTACCGGCTCTTAACGGCTGAACCACGGGGGAAAACACGTGCTCCCCTCCGGTACCGGCTCCTTTAACGGCGGGAGGAGCAGAGTCTCCAAGCTCCGGTACCGGCTCTTTAAGGGGTGGGGACAATGGGGAGCCCCCTCGAACCCCGGCTCTTTTTGGGGTGGGAACAGCGGGAGGACCCCCCAGTGATCCCAGATCTTTTAAGGGCAGGAGGAGCAGGGACCCCACTCTGGTCCCAGCCCTTTTAGGGTTGGGGATCCCCCAGTCCCAGCTCTTTTTGGGGTGGGCACAGCAGGGACCCCACCCAGTGACCCCAAATCTTTTAAGGGCAGGAATGCAGGGACCCCACTCTGGTCCCAGCTCTTTTTAGGGTGGGAACAGCAGGGATTCCCCCCCCACCCCAGACCCAGTCCCGGCTCTTTTAGGGGTGGGAACAATGGGGAGCCCCCTTTAATCCTGGCCCTTTTTGGGGTGGGAGCAGCAGGGACCCCACCCTGTGATCCCAAATCTTTTAAGGGCAGGAGAAGCAGGGTCCCAGCTCTTCTTGGGGTGGGAGCAGCAGGGACCCCACCCAGTGATCCCGAATCTTTCTAGGGCAGGAATGCAGGGACCCCACTCTGGTCCCAGCTCTTTTTAGGGTGGGAACAGCAGGGATGCCCCCCACCCCAGACCCAGTCCCGGTCCTTTTAGGGGTGGGCACAGCAGGGACCCCCCTCTAATGTGTGAAGTGGGAACCCCACTCTGGTCCCGGCTCTTTTAGGGTTGGGGATCCCCAAGTCCCAGTCCCAGCTCTTTTCGGGGTGGGCACAGCAGGGACCCCCCTCTAATCTCTGATCCTTTTAGGGGCAGAAGTGGGAACCCCACTCTGGTCCCAGCCCTTTTAGGGTTGGGGATCCCCCAGTCCTGGTCCCAGCTCTTTTAGGGTTTGGGATCCCCCAGTCCCAGTCCCAGCTCTTTATGGGGTGGGCACAGCAGGGACCCCCCTCTAATCTCTGAAGTGGAAACCCCACTCTGGTCCCAGCCTTTTTAGGGGTAGGGATCCCCCAGTCCCGGTCCCAGCTCTTTTAGGGTTTGGGATCCCCCAGTACTGGTCCCAGCTCTTTTAGGGTTTGGGATCCCCAGTCCCAGTCCCAGCTCTTTTCGGGGTGGGCATAGCAGGGACCCCCCTCCAATCTCTGAAGTGGGAACCCCACTCTGGTCTCAGCTCTTTTTGGGGTGGAGAACCCTCAGTCCCAGTCCCATCTCTTTTCGGGGTGGGCACAGCAGGGACCCCCCTAATCTCTGAAGTGGGAACCCCACTCCTGTCCCAGCCCTTTTAGGGGTGGGAGCACTGGGGACAGGCTCATCCTTTTTAGGATGCACATTTTGGGGTGTCAGTACAGGGGGAACCCCCCGGGACCCTCACCCACCCCATTCCCTCCCAGGAGTGACAATTATTGACCCCAGGATCCCCAAACCCACCCATTTTTACCCCAAAACTGAGCCCCCCGACATGGGGAGGGTTTTGGGGTGCAGGAGGAGGCCCCCAAAGCGGGGATAAAGCAACCAGAATTCTGTTTATTGATCACTTCAATCCCTGCCTCCTGCCGGATCTGCCGGGACCGACACCGGAGGAGAAACAACGGTAAAAAATAAAATCCAACAAAAGAAATGCAAATAAATTAAATTCCCAACGAGTCCCACGGGATGCAAGCCAGAGGTGCCTGCCCACGGTACTTGGAAAAAATCAAATAAAAAGGAAGGAATAAAAAATGAGAAAAGGTCCAAAAAATAATAAAAAGTACAAAAAGAAAAGAAAAAATTACAGAACCACAATCACGAGTGTCTGGAAAATGAACAGAGGGTGGAGAAAGCAGAGCCAAACACGGATTGGGAGGAAGAGGAGGAGGAGGAGGAGGAGGAGGTGGGAGATGCCCGGGGGGATCCGGCTGCTCCCGGGGACAGGGATGGGACATGCACGGAGTGAGGGGGACAGGAGGGTCCCCAAGGCCGAGACCCCCTCACTGCAGGGTCGGTGCCACCTCCCCAGTTTGGGAGCTGGGGGGCAGCCGGGGTTTGGGGGGACCCCCGAGGGGTCTGGCAGTGCGTGGAGCCCCCGCTCGCCCTCTCCTGGAAACGTTGAGGTGGGTTTGGAACCCCAAAATGGAGCGGGGAACCCTAAAATCTGAGTCCGGGATATCCCCGCCGTCCGGATGTGGCAGAAAATCATAAATGTTTTGGGGTTTTTTGTTTGTTTTCAGGTTTCCTCCATGCCGTGAGTGAAAATCATGGATATTTTTAATTTGTTTTTGTTCAATTCAGATCTCCTCCACTACGTGAGTGAAAATCATGGATATTTTTAATTTGTTTTTGTTTGTTTCAGATCTCCTCCATGGTGTGAGTGAAAATCATGGATATTTTTAATTTGTTTTTTGTTTGTTTCAGATCTCCTCCACGCCGTGAGCAAAAATCATGGATATTTTTGTTTTTTGTTTGTTTCGGATCTCCTCCACAGTGTGAGTGAAAACCATGGATATTTTTAATTTGTTTTTGTTTGTTTCAGGCCATGAGCAAAAACCGTGGATATTTTTCATTGTTGTTGAGGGAAAATCAGGAACATTTCAATTGTTTTTTGCTCATTTCAGATCTCCTCACCATGAGTGAAAATCATGGATATTTTTAATTTGTTTTTGTTTGTTTCGGATCTCCTCCACGGTGTGAGTGAAAACCATAAATATTTCTTATTTTTGTTGTTCATTTCAGATCTCCTCCGCACCATGAGGGAAAATCACGAACATTTCAATTTTTTTTTTGCTCATTTCAGATCTCCTCTACGCAGTGAGTGAAAATCATGGATATTTTTGATTTGTTTTTTGTTTGTTTCAGGCCATGAGCGAAAACCATGGATATTTTTCATTGTTGTTGAGGGAAAATCAGGAACATTTCAATTGTTTTTTGCTCATTTCAGATCTCCTCCACGTGAGTGAAAATCATGAATATTTTAAATTTGTTTTTTGTTTGTTTCAGATCTCCTCCACAGTGTGAGCGAAAACCATGAATATTTTTAATTTGTTTTTGTTTGTTTCAGGCCATGAGCGAAAACCGTGGATATTTCTCATTTTTGTTGCTCAATTCAGATCTCCTCCACTCCATGAGTGAAAATCACGAACACTTCAATTGTTTTTTGCTCATTTCAGATTTCCTCCACTCTGTAAGTGAAAACCATGAATATTTTTAATTTGTTTTTGTTTGTTTCAGGCCATGAGCAAAAACCGTGGATATTTTTCATTGTTTTTGAGGGAAAATCAGGAACATTTCAATTGTTTTTTGCTCATTTCAGATCTCCTCCACACTGTGAGCGAAAACCATGAATATTTTTAATTTGTTTTTGTTTGTTTCAGATCTCCTCCATGGTGTGAGTGAAAATCATGGATATTTTTAATTTGTTTTTGTTTGTTTCAGATCTCCTCCATGGTGTGAGTGAAATTCATGGATATTTTTAATTTGTTTTTGTTTGTTTCAGGCCATGAGTGAAAACCGTGGATATTTCTCATTTTGTTAGTTTGTTCCACGTGAGCGAAAATCACGAACATTTCAATTGTTTTTTGCTCATTTCAGATCTCCTCACCATGAGTGAAAACCATGGATATTTTTAATTTGTTTTTTGTTTGTTTCAGATCTCCTCCATGGTGTGAGCAAAAATCATGGATATTTTTAATTTGTTTTTGTTTTTTTCAGATCTCCTCCACGATGTGTGCGAAAACCATGAATATTTTTGATTTGTTTTTGTTTGTTTCAGGCCATGAGTGAAAACCATGGATATTTCTCATTTTTGTTGTTCATTTCAGATCTCCTCCACACCATGAGGGAAAATCACGAACACTTCAATTGTTTTTTGCTCATTTCAGATTTCCTCCACTCTGTAAGTGAAAACCATGAATATTTTTAATTTGTTTTTGTTTTTTTCAGATCTCCTCCACGATGTGTGCGAAAACCATTAATATTTTTAATTTGTTTTTTGTTTGTTTTAGATCTCCACGGTGTGAGTGAAAACCATGGATATTTTTAATTTGTTTTTTGTTTGTTTCAGGCCATGAACAAAAACCATGGATATTTCTCATTTTGTTAGTTTGTTCCACGACGTGAGCGAAAATCACGAACATTTCAATTGTTTTTTGCTCATTTCAGATTTCCTCCATGCCGTGAGTGAAAACCATGGATATTTTTAATTTGTTTTTGTTTGTTTCAGATCTCCTCCACGGTGTGAGTAAAAACCATGAGTATTTTTCATTGTTTTTGTTCAATTCAGATTTCCTCCACGCAGTGAGTGAAAATCATGGATATTTTTAATTTGTTTTTGTTTGTTTCGGATCTCCTTCATGCCGTGAGTGAAAATCATGGATATTTTTAATTTGTTTTTGTTTGTTTCAGGCCATGAGTGAAAACCATGAATATTTTTCATTGGTTTTGTTCATTTCAGATCTCCTCCATGCCGTGAGTGAAAATCATGGATATTTTTAATTTGTTTTTTGTTTGTTTCAGGCCATGAGTGAAAACCATGAATATTTCTCATTTTTGTTGTTCAATTCAAATCTCCTCCACACCATGAGGGAAAATCACGAAAATTTCAATTGTTTTTTGCTCATTTCAGATTTTCTCCACGGTGTGAGCGAAAACCATGGATATTTTTAATTTGTTTTTAGTTTGTTTCAGATCTCCTCCATGCCGTGAGTGAAAACCATGAATATTTTTAATTTGTTTTTGTTTGTTTCGGATCTCCTCCACAGTGTGAGTGAAAACCATGAATATTTTAAATTTGTTTTCTGTTTGTTTCAGGCCATGAGCAAAAACCATTGATATTTCTCATTGTTGTTGAGGGAAAATCAGGAACATTTCAATTGTTTTTTGCTCATTTCAGATCTCCTCCACGGTGTGAGTGAAAATCATGGATATTTTTAATTTGTTTTTAGTTTGTTTCGGATCTCCTCCACACCGTGAGCGAAAATCATGGATATTTTTGATTTGTTTTTGTTTGTTTCAGGCCATGAGTGAAAACCAAGGATATTTCTCATTTTGTTAGTTTGTTTCAGATCTCCTCCACAGCAGTGAGCGAAAATCATGAACATTTCAATTGTTTTTTGCTCATTTCAGATCTCCTCCACGGTGTGAGTGAAAATCATGGATATTTTTAATTTGTTTTTGTTCAATTCAGATTTCCTCCACGCCGTGAGTGAAAACCATGGATATTTTTAATTTGTTTTTTGTTTGTTTCAGGCCATGAATGAAAACCATGGATATTTCTCATTTTTGTTGTTCTTGTTCAATTCAGATTTCCTCCACGCCGTGAACAAAAATCATGGATATTTTTAATTTGTTTTTGTTTGTTTCAGATCTCCTCCATGGTGTGAGTGAAAATCATGGATATTTTTAATTTGTTTTTGTTTGTTTCAGGCCATGAGTGAAAACCAAGGATATTTCTCATTTTGTTAGTTTGTTTCAGATCTCCTCCACAGCAGTGAGCGAAAATCATGAACATTTCAATTGTTTTTTGCTCATTTCAGATCTCCTCCATGGTGTGAGTGAAAACCATGGATATTTTTAATTTGTTTTTGTTTGTTTCAGATCTCCTCCACGGTGTGAGTGAAAATCATGGATATTTTTGTTTTCGTTTGTTTCAGATCTCCTCACCATGAGTGAAAATCATGAATATTTTTAATTTGTTTTTTGTTTGTTTCAGATTTCCTCCACGCTGTGAGCGAAAATCACAAATATTTTTTATTTTTCGGGGTTTTTTCAGATCTCCTCCATGCCATGAGCAAAAACCATTGATATTTCTTATCTTTGTTGTTCATTTCAGATCTCCTCCACACTGTGAGCGAAAACTGTGACTATAATTTTTTTTGTTTGTTTCAGATCTCCTCCACGGTGTGAGTGAAAACCATAAATATTTCTTATTTTTGTTGTTCATTTCACATCTCCTCCACACCATGAGGGAAAATCACGAAAATTTCAATTCTTTTTTGCTCATTTCAGATCTCCTCTACGCAGTGAGTGAAAACCATGAATATTTTTAATTTGTTTTCTGTTTGTTTCAGGCCATGAGCAAAAACCGTGGATATTTTTCATTGTTGTTGAGGGAAAATCAGGAACATTTCAATTGTTTTTTGCTCATTTCAGATCTCCTCCACAGCAGTGAGCGAAAATCATGAACATTTCAATTGTTTTTTGCTCATTTCAGATCTCCTCCACGTGAGTGAAAATCATGGATATTTTTAATTTGTTTTTGTTTGTTTCAGATCTCCTCCACGCTGTGAGCGAAAATCACGAACATTTCAAATGTTTTTGCTCATTTCAGATCTCCTCACCATGAGTGAAAACCATGGATATTTTTAATTTGTTTTTTGTTTGTTTCAGATCTCCTTCATGCCGTGAGCGAAAATCACAAATATTTTTTATTTTTCGGGGTTTTTTCAGATCTCCATGCCATGAGCAAAAACCATTGATATTTCTTATCTTTGTTGTTCATTTCAGATCTCCTCCACACTGTGAGCGAAAACTGTGACTATAATTATTTTTGTTTGTTTCAGATCTCCTCCACGGTGTGAGCAAAAACCATAAATATTTCTTATTTTTGTTGTTCATTTCAGATCTCCTCCACACCATGAGGGAAAATCACGAAAATTTCAATTGTTTTTTGCTCATTTCAGATCTCCTCCACTCTGTGAGTGAAAACCATGAATATTTTTAATTTTTGTTTGTTTCAGATCTCCTCCATGGTGTGAGTGAAAACCATGAATATTTTTAATTTGTTTTCTGTTTGTTTCAGGCCATGAGCGAAAACCATGGATATTTTTCATTGTTTTTGAGGGAAAATCAGGAACATTTCAATTGTTTTTTGCTCATTTCAGATTTCCTCCACGGTGTGAGTGAAAATCATGAATATTTTTGATTTGTTTTTGTTTGTTTCAGGCCATGAGTGAAAACCATGAATATTTTTCATTGGTTTTGTTCATTTCAGATCTCCTCCACGCTGTGAGTGAAAATCATGGATATTTTTAATTTGTTTTTGTTTGTTTCGGATCTCCTCCACGGTGTGAGTGAAAACCATGGCCATTTATAATTTTTTTTGCTCGTTTCAGATCTCCTCCACGCCATGAGCGAAAATCACAAATATTTTTCCTTTTTTGGGGGTTTTTTCAGATCTCCTCCACGCTGTGAGCGAAAATCACAAATATTTTTCCTTTTTTGGGGGGGTTTTTTCAGATCTCCTCCACACCATGAACAAAAACCATGGATATTTCTCATTTTTGTTGTTCAGTTCAGATCTCCTCCA
Source organism: Acrocephalus scirpaceus scirpaceus (assembly GCA_910950805.1). NCBI lineage: Eukaryota > Metazoa > Chordata > Aves > Passeriformes > Sylviidae > Acrocephalus > Acrocephalus scirpaceus. The sequence continues at coordinate 20,758 of CAJVGK010000035.1, forward strand.
CGCCGTGAACAAAAACCATGAATATTTTTCCTTTTTTGGGGGGTTTTTTCAGATCTCCTCCACCCCATGAGCAAAAATCATGACCAACCCCGGCTCCAGCACCATGTCCTCACCCATGTGCTGGTTCTCACAGGCCATCACCACCACTGCCTGCTTGCCTGGGATCCTTTTGGCCACGTAATTCTCGTAGTAGCGCCGGTTCATCTGGCGCGTCTCCAGCGTGGCCAGCCCCTGGGGCCAGTTGCGCTCGTGGGCGTTCTCGATCAGCTCGTTGGTGATGGAGGCCGGGCAGCCGCTCTCCACCAGCGAGCGTTTGATCACCGCCTGCAGCACCGCGTCCGGCGTGGAGATCATCCCGCCCCAGCGCGTCACCCGGGCTGGCTGCAGGGAGTTCACCCACCTGCGGGGACAGGGAGAGGGGTTTGGGGTGGAATTGTGGGGGTTAACACAGCTGGGGGGACAGGGAGAGGGGTTTGGGGTGGAATTGTGGGGGTTCACCCACATGGGGGGACAGGGAGAGGGGTTTGGGGTGGAATTGTGGGGGTTCAGTCACCTAGGGGGGACAGGGAGAGGGGTTTGGGGTGGAATTGTGGGGGTTCATCCACATGGGGGGACAGGACAGGGGTTTGGGGTGAAATCAGGGAGTTCACCCACCTGGAGGGACAGGGAGAGGAGTTTGGGGTGAAATTGTGGGGTTCAGCCACCTGGGGGGACAGGGAATGGGGTTTGGGGTGGAATCAGGGAGTTCACCCACATGGAGGAACAGTTTGGGGTGAAATAATGGGAGTTCAACCACCTGGGGGGACAGGGAATGGGGTTTGGGGTGAAATCAGGGAGTTCACCCACCTGGGGGGACAGGGAGAGGGGTTTGGGGTGAAATTGTGGGGGTTCACCCACATGGGGGGACAGTTTGGGGTGGAATTGTGGGGGTTCACCCACATGGGGGGGACAGGGAACAGGGTTTGGGGTGAAATTGTGGGGTTCAACCACATGGAGGGACAGTTTCGGGTGAAATTTTGGGGGTTCACCCACCTGGGGGGACAGGGAGAGGGGTTTGGGGTGGAATTGTGGGGGTTCACCCACATGGGGGGACAGGGAGGGGAGTTTGGGGTGAAATTGTGGGGGTTCATTCAGCTGGGGGGACAGGGAGAGGGGTTTGGGGTGGAATTGTGGGGGTTCACCCACATTGGGGGACAGTTTGGGGTGAAATTGTGGGGGTTCAGCCACCTGGGGTGACAGGCAGTGGGGTTTGGGGTAGAATTGTGGGGCTCACCCACCTGGGGGGACAGGGAGAGGGGTTTGGGGTGAAATCGTGGGGGTTCAGCCACCTGGGGGGACAGTTTGGGGTGAAATCAGGGAGTTTCATCCACCTGGGGGGACAGGGAACGGGGTTTGGGGTGAAATCCTGGAGTTGTGAGGGGTCACGCACATTAGGAGACACAGAGATGGGGGTTTGGGGTGAAATTGTGGGGGTTCACCCACCTGGGGGGACAGGGAACGGGGTTTGGGGTCAAATTGTGGGGGTTCACCCAGCTGGGGGGGACAGAGAGGGGGATTTTGGGGTGAAATTGTGGAGTTGTGGGGGCTAAAACACATGGAAGGGACAGGGAGCAGAATTTGGGGAGGAATTGTGGGGGTTCACCCAGCTGGGAGGGACAGGGGTTTGGGGTGAAATTGTGGGGATTCACCCACCTGGGGGGACAGGGAGGGGGGTTTGGGGTGAAATTGTGGGGTTCACCCACATGGAGGGACAGTTTCGGGTGAAATTTTGGGGGTTCACCCACCTGGGGGGACAGGGAGAGGGGTTTGGGGTGGAATTGTGGGGGTTCACCCACATGGGGGGACAGGGAGAGGGGTTTGGGGTCAAATTGTGGGGGTTCACCCAGCTGGGGGGGACAGAGAGGGGGATTTTGGGATGAAATTGTGGAGTTGTGGGGGCTAAAACACATGGAGGGGACAGGGAGTGGAATTTGGGGTGAAATTGTGGGGTTCACCCACATGGGGGTACAGTTTGGGATGAAATTCTGGGGATTCACCCACCTGGGGGGACAGGGAGCGGGGTTTGGGGTGAAATTGTGGAGTTGTGGGGGTTAACACAGCTGGGGGGGACCAGGAGGAGGATTTTGGGGTGAAACCCTGGAGTTAAGGGGTTAACAGAGCTTGGGGGGACAAGGATGGGGGGTTTGGGGTGGAATTGTGGGGGTTCACCCAGCTGGAGACACTCAGAGTGGGTCAGGGATGGAGATTTTGGGGTGGAATTGTGGAATTGCTGAGGTTGGAAAAGATCTGCACGACCACCGAGTTCAACCTGAGACCAATCCCCAGTAGGGCCCAAAAGAATTGTAAATTCCTCTCAAAAACCTACAAATTTCCCTCAAAAAATTACAAATTTCCCTCAGAAAATAACAAATTTCCCTCAGAAAATAACAAATTTCCCTCAGAAAACGATCAACTTCCCTCAGAAAATGCCAAATTTCCCTCAGAAAATTACAAATTTCCCTCAAAAAACTAAAAATTCCCCACAATAAATAACAATTCCCCTCAATGCCTACAAATTTCCCTCAGAAAGCTACAAATTTCCCTTAAAAACCTACTTATTTCTCTCAAAAAAATTACCAATTCCCCTCCCAAATTACAAATTTCCCTCAAGAAAACACAGATTTCCCCCACAAAACTATAAATTTCCCTCAGAAAACTACTGATTTCCCTCAAAAAGCCACGAATTTCCCTCAGAAAACTACAAATTTCCCTGAGAAAATGCCAAATTTCCCTCAGAAAACCATAAATTTCCCCCAGGAGAAGATAGATTTCCCTCAAAAAGCCACAAATTTCCCTCAAAAACCTACAAATTTCCCTCAGGAAACTATAAATTTCCCTCAAGAAAACACAGATTTCCCTCAAAAAACTACAAATTTTCCTTTAAAACCTTCAAATTTCCCTCAAAAAATTACAAATTTCCCTCAAAAAATTACCAATTTCCCTCAAAAAACTACAAATTTCCCTCAGAAAACTACAAATTTCCCTCAAAAACCTACAAATTCCCCTGTTTTCCCCAGGCTCCCCCCGCTCCCCGCACTCACTCCAGGATCTCGTTGTACTCAATGGTCTCCTCCAGGTTCTGCAGGTTGGGGTTGACGCTGCGGATCGCCCTCATGTAGGCCTTGAGTAACTGGATGTCCCTCTTCTGCCAGGGAAAAAGGTAAAAAATGGGATTTTTTTTTTTAATTTTTATTTTTTGATTTTAATATCCAAGCTCCTCAAACCTCCCCTTCCTAACCCAATCTCTGGAGCCCCCAGTGCGGCCTGGTCCAGTCCCACAGAGCCACGCTCAGCCCACACCTTCCCCCAGCCACTTTTTCCCCATTTTTTCAGGATTTCACCATCCTAAAACCCAAACCTTTGGTTTTTTCCCCTGTTTTTTCGGATTTAGGTGTCCAAGCCTCCAAACCTCCCCTTCCCAACCCAGTCCTGGCATTCCTGGAGCCCCCAGTGTGGCCCTGCAGATCCACACTCAGCCCACACCTTCCCCCAGCCACTTTTCCCCCATTTTTTCAGGGTTTTGCTCTCCAAAAACCCAAACCTTGTCTTTTTTTCCTCTTTTTTTTTTTTGGCTTTTGACATCCAAGCCCCTAAAACTGACCCTTCCCAGCCCAATCCTGACATTCCTGGAGCCCCCAGTGTGGCCCAACCAACCCCTGCAGAGCCACACTCACCCCACACCTCCCCACAGCCACTTTATCCCCATTTTTTTCAGGATTTCACCATTCTAAAATCCAAATCTGCCCCTTGTTTTTTGGGGTTTTTTTGTGTTTTGGTATCCAAGCTCCCTTCCCAGCCCAATGCTGGCATTCCTGGAGCTCCCAGTGTGGCCCTGCAGACCTCACACCTTCCCCCGGCCACTTTTCCCCCGTTTTTTCAGGATTTTCCTCTCCAAAAATCCAATCCTGGCGTTTCTGGCCCCACCTGCTCGGCCAGCTGGTGCTTGTGCTCAGCTGAGGTTTTCTCCAGCTCGGCGATGCGCGTCTGCTGCTGCTGCACCACCGAGCGCAGGTGCTTGATGCAGTTGTGGTTGGGCAGCTCGTCCTTGGGCATCTCCAAGCTGCCAGGAAAAACAAGGTGGAGACCCCAAATTTAGGGGAATTTACACTTTCAGGAGTAATCCAGGCGTGGAAATGCCTGAGAGCCAGACTGGGGGGGAATTCTGGGAATAAATGGGGGTTTTATTCCTCTGCCAGGTCCATGGCAGTTCCAAAGCCTGACACAAAGGCCTTTGTGTGCCCTTTCTGTGGCCATCGTGTGCCCATCCCATGTTCATTCCGTGTCCATCCCATGTCCATCCTGTGTCCATCCCATGTCCATCCCATGTCCATCCCGTGTCCATCCCATGTCCATCCCAGAGCCCTTCCTGTGCCCGTCCTGTGCCCATCCCATGTCCATCCTGTGGTCATCCCATGTCCATCCTGTGGCCATCCCACGTCCATCCCAGGGCCCTTCCTGTGTCCATCCCCGTGCCATCCTGTGTCCATCCCCATCCTGTGTCCAACTCCATCCCATGTCCATTCCTGTGCCCATCCTGTTGCCATCTCTTGTCCATACCCATCCCATGTCCATCCTGGTGCCTATCCTGGTGCCATCCATGTCCATCCCCATCCCATGTCCATCCCAGGGCTGTCTCTGTGTCTAGTGCCCATGCTGTGCCCATCTCAGAGCACTTTCTGTGCCCATCCCATGGTCATCCTGCGTCTATCCCATGTCCATTCTGTGTCCATCCCGTGTCCATCCCAGGGCCCTTCCTGTGCCCATCCCATGTCCCATCCAAGTGCTGATCCTGTGCCCATCCCGTGTCCATCTCAGTGCCCATCCTGTGTCCATCCCATATCCATCCCAGAGCCCATCCTGTGTCCATCCCATAGCCCTTCCTGTGCCCACCCTGTGTCCATCCCAGTGCCCATCCCATGTCCATCCCCAGTGCCATTCCTGGGCCCATCCCAGTACCCATCCCAGAGCCCTTCCTGGGCCCATCCCAGAGCAACCCCAGTGCCCATCCTGTGGCCATCCCAGTGCCCATCCCATGTCCATCCCAGTGCCCATCCCATGTCCATCCCAGCGCCCATCCCATGTCCATCCCAGTGCCCACCCCATGTCCATCCCAGTGCCCATCCTGTGTCAATCCTGGTCCCATCCTGTGTCCATCCCTGGTGCCATCCTGTGTCCATCCCTGGTGCCATCCTGTGTCCATCCTATGTCCCATCCCAGAGCCCTTCCCGTGGCCATCCTGTGTCCATCCCAGTGCCATTCCTGTGCCCATCCCCGTGTCCATCCCATAACCACTCCAGAGCCCTTCCTGTGCCCTTCCCAGAGCAACCCCAGTGCCCATCCTGTGCCAATCCTGGTCCCATCCTGTGTCCATCCTGTGCCCATCCCAGAGCCCATCCCAGTGCCCCATCCTGTGCCCATCGAGTGTCCATCCCAGTGCCATTCCTGTGCCCATCCCCGTGTCCATCCCATATCCATCCCAGAGCTCTTCCTGTGCCCTTCCCAGAGCCACCCCAGTGCCCATCCTGTGTCAATCCTGGTCCCATCTTGTGTCCATCCCAGTGCCCATCCCCATCCCATGTCCATCCCTGGGGCCATCCTGTGCCCATCCCATGTTCCTCCCAGTGCCCATCCCCGTGTCCATCCCAGAGCCCTTCCTGTGTTAATCCTGATCCCATCCTGTGTCCATCCCAGTGCCCATCCCATGCCCACCCCGTGTCTATCCTGTGTCCCACCCCAGTGCCCATCCAGTGTCAATCCTGGTCCCATCCTGTGTCCGTCCCATGGCCACCCTGCGTCCATCCCTGTGCCCATCCTGTGTCCATCCCGGTGCCATCCTGTGTCCATCCCTGTGCCCACCCTGCATCCATCCCTGTGCCCACCCTGCATCCATCCCTGTGCCCACCCTGCGTCCATCCCTGTGCCCATCCTGTGTCCATCCCGGTGCCATCCTGTGTCCATCCCTGTGCCCACCCTGCGTCCATCCCTGTGCCCACCCTGCATCCATCCCTGTGCCCACCCTGTGTCCATCCCTGTGCCCACCCTGTGTCCATCCCAGTGCCCACCCTGCGTCCATCCCTGTGCCCACCCTGCATCCATCCCTGTGCCCACCCTGCGTCCATCCCTGTGCCCACCCTGTGTCCATCCCTGTGCCCACCCTGCGTCCATCCCTGTGCCCACCCTGCGTCCGTCCCATGGCCACCCTGCGTCCATCCCTGTGCCCACCCTGCGTCCATCCCTGTGCCCATCCTGTGTCCATCCCAGTGCCCATCCTGTGTCCATCCCAGTGCCCATCCTGTGTCCATCCTATGTCCATCCCATGTCCATCCCAGAGCCCTTCCTGTGCCCATCCTGTATCCATCCCTGTGCCCACCCTGCGTCCATCCCTGTGCCCATCCTGTGTCTATCCCAGAGCCCATCCCATGCCCACCCCGTGTCCCACCCCAGTGCCCATCCAGTGTCAATCCTGGTCCCATCCTGTGTCCGTCCCATGGCCACCCTGCGTCCATCCCTGTGCCCACCCTGTGTCCATCCCAGTGCCCACCCTGTGTCCATCCTATGTCCATCCCATGTCCATCCTATGTCCCATCCCAGAGCCCTTTCTGTGCCCACCCTGTGTCCATCCCAGTGCCCATCCCCATGTCCATCCCTTGTCCCATCCCAGAGCCCTTCCTGTGTCCATCCTGTGTCCATCCCAGTGCCATTCCTGTGCCCATCCCCGTGTCCATCCCATATCCATCCCAGAGCCCTTCCTGTGCCCATCCTGTGTCCATCCCAGTGCCATTCCTGTGTCCATCCCACGCCCACCCCGTGCCCGCCCTCACCCGCATCCCTGCTCGCAGGTGACGGGGCGCTTGGGGTTGTGCTCGCAGTCGTTGAGGTGGGCCATGAGGTTGTCGAGGCGCACCACGGCCGTGCAGCCGAAGACGGCGTTGTCGCAGGTGATCTGCAGCTTGGACAGCATGTTCCGCATGATCCGCGGCACCGGGCGCAGGTGGGCCACCGTCACCACGCTGCGGTCCACGGGGCACGTCTGCTGCTGCGAGAACCACTGCGTGATGCAGGCATTGCAGAAGGCGTGCTCGCAGTGCGGCGCCTGCGGGGAACCGGCCGGAGTCACCCAGGGGGAGAGGAATTCGGGGAGAAAACGGAAGGAGAGGCGGGGCTGGGGTGGGAGTGAGCCCTGGCAGGGACATGAGTGCCACCTTGGATGGTTCATTCATGGGATTGCTCATGGAATCAGTGGGGTTTGGGGAAAACCACCCGGAGAGGTGAGGCCGAGGTGGGAGTGAGCCCTGGCAGGGCCACGAGTGTCACCTTGGATCATTGGCTCATGGGATTGCTCATGGGATCATTCATGGGATCATTTATGGGATCATTCATGGGATTGTTCATGGGATCGTTCATGGGATTGCTCATGGGATCAGTGGGGTTTGGGAAAAACCACCTGGAGAGGCGAGGCCA
>OU383803.1:0-83802 GCA_910950805.1 Acrocephalus scirpaceus scirpaceus
GGGACACAGGGGACAAGGGTGAGGGGACACGAGGGGACAAGGTGGGAGGACACAGGGGAAGAGTGTGAGAGGGGACACAGGGGACACTCAGCGCTGGGAGGGGACACGGAGAACTGAGAGGTGAGCACAGGAATGGGGACATCCAGCACTGGGAGGGGACATGAGGGACAGTGTCCCCTTCCCCTCAATGTCCCCACAATGTCGCCATCCCCCTGATATCCCCACACTGTCCCCATTCCCGCGCTGTCCCAGGTGTCCCAGGTGTCCCCAGGTGTCCCCAGGTGTCCCCAGATGTCCCAGGTGTCCCCATTGTCCCCAGGGCCCTCACCGGTGGACCCAGGGGTGTAGATGGGTTTGTCGGTCTGCACGAAGATGTGGCCGCTCTGCAGGGACACCAGCAGCACCTTCTCCAGTGTCACCCCTGACACCCGCGCTGTCACCGTCACAAACTGCTTCCCCTGGGCTGGCGGCAGCAGCTTGGCTGGCACCTGTGGGGACAGGGACATTGGGGACATTGGGGACATTGGGGACATTGGGGACCTCTGCAGGGACAGGGGCATTGAGCACATCCATGGGACATAGGGGACACTGGGGACATTGGGGACATCAGTGACATCCACCGGGGCAGGGACACTGGGGACACCCATGAGGCAGGGAACAACAATGACACTCACAGGAACAGGGGACATTGGGGACATCCATGGGACATTGGGGACATTGGGGATATCCACAGAACAGGGACATTGGGGACATCTGCAGGGACAGGGGACAACAATGACACTCACAGGGACAGGGGATGCTGGGGACACCCTCAGGGACAGGGGATACTGGGGACATCCAGGGGGACAGGGGACACTGGGGACATCTGCAGAGACAGGGGACAACATTGACATTCACAGGGACAGGGACATTGGAGACATCTATGGAGACAAGAGACACTGGGGACATTCATGGGACAGGGGACACTGGGGACACTGGAGGCATCCACGGGGGCAGGGACACTGGGGACACCCATGAGGCAGGGAACAACAATGACACTCACAGGAACAGGGGACATTGGGGACATCCATGGGGACAGGGGACATTGGGGACACACAGGGGACAGGGGACATTGGTGACCATCCCCACGGACCCCAGAGTGACCATCTCCAAAGATCCAGAAATGACCATCCCCAGGAGTGACCATCCCCAGGAGTGACCACTCCAAGGACCTCAGGAGTGACCATCCCCAAGAACCCCAGGAGTGACCATCCCCAGGAGTGACCACCCCAATGACCCCAGAGTGACCATCACCTCTGTCCCTCAGAGTCCGGGCATTCCCCACCCCCAGTTCAATGTCCATCCCATTTCCCCTCCCACGCAGTGACCACTGGGACAATGACCAGGGGCAGTGACCGGGGGGTGGTGGCAGTGCCCCGGGGGTGGTAGCAGTGCCTGGGGGTGGGGCGATGACATCGTACACTGATGGTGACACCGTACCTCAGTGGTGACACCGTACCCCAATGGTGACACCGTACCCCAATGATGGTGACACTGTACCCCAATGATGGTGACACCGTACCCCAATAACGGTGACACTGTACCCCAACGATGACACTGTACCCCAGTGATGGTGACACTGTACCCCAATGGTGACACCATACCCCAATGGTGTCACCGTACCCCAATGGTGACACTGTACCCTAATAACGGTGACACCATACCCCAACAATGACACCGTACCCCAATGATGGTGGCACCATACCTCAATGGTGACACCGTACCTCAGTGGTGACACCATACCTTGGATGGTGCCACCTTACCTCGATGATGGTGGCACCATACCCCAGTGATGGTGACACCGTACCCCAATGATGGTGACACCGTACCCCGATGGTGACACTGTGCCCTGATGGTGGCACCGTACCCCAATAGTGACACTGTACCCCAATGATGGTGACACCGTACCCCGATGGTGACACTGTGCCCTGATGGTGGCACCGTACCCCAATAGTGACACTGTACCCCAATGATGATGACACCATACCCCAATGGTGACACTGTACCCTAATGGTGACACCATGCCCCAATAGTGACACCGTATCCCAGTGGTGACACCGTACCCCAATGGTGGCACCGTACCCCAATGATGGTGACACCGTACCCCAATGGTGACACCGTACCCCGACGGTGACACCGTACCCCAATGGTGGTGACACCATGCCCCGATGGTGACACCCTACCCCAATGATGGTGACGCCGTACCCCGACGGTGACACCGTACCTTGATGGTGGCTGTGGCCATCATGCCCTGGGCCGGGCTCAGCGCCGCGCGGGTCTGGAACAGCACCTGGCGCTTCTGGGGGAAATCCTGCACCAGCAGCGAGGCCTCGGCAGCCGCAGTCAGCCCAGGCCCCTCCAGGACAACCAGCTCGTCCGTGTCCAGCCGCAGCACGGCCGGGGTCACCATGGTCACCCTGGGGACAGCAGGGGGTGGTCACAGTGTCCTGCGGGCGCCACAGTGCCCAAAACCCCAAAGAGGTCACCTCGGGGACCTCACATTGCCCTGGAGACCCCAAATCTGTCCCCACAGTGTCCTCTGTCCATCCATGTCCAGCCGCAGCACAGCCGGGGTCACCATGGTCACCCTGGGGACAGCAGGGGGCAGTCACAGGGACCAGAGACCCCAAATCTGTCCCCACAGCACCCAGGAACCTCAAATCTGTCCCTATATCACCTCGGGGACTTCACATTGCCCTGGAGACCACAAAATCTGTCCCTGAGTGTCCAGAAACCCCAAATCTGTCCCCACAGTGTCCCCTGCTCATCCGTCTTCAGCCGCAGCACGGCCGGGGTCACCATGGTCACCCTGGGGACACCACAGGGAGCTCACAGGGACCAGAAACCCCAAAATGTTTCCCCACAGTGTCCTGGGGACCTCACAGCACCCAGAGGCCCCAAAATCTGTTCCCACAGCACCCTGGGGACCCCGTGGGACCCCAGGAACCCCAAAACCCCCATTCCACCCCAAATCTCTCAGTATCCACCATTACATCCCAGTACCCCCCCATGACATTTGGGGTTGAGGGGTCCATGGCAGTTTTTTTGGGGGTTTTGGGGGGTCCCGTATATGAGGGTGGATCCAGGCTGGGGGGGTCCCATGGGGGGTGAGGGGGTTTGAGGGGAGGATCTCAAGGTTTGGGGGATCCCAAAAAAGGGGATTCCATGGTGGTCCTGTGGGTGGGTGGGGGTCCCACAGGTGGCTGGGGGGGTCCCAGTCGCTCACAGCTGGGCGCGGGCGGGGGTCCCGAGCAGCGCCACGAAGCCGAAGAGGAGGAGGAGGTTGGGGGGGGGCAGCGCCGGAGCCCCCATGGCCGCAGGGAGGGGACGGCGACAGCGACAGCGACGGCGACAGCGACAGCGGCAGGGGGGGTCCCTTTATGGTGGCCCCGGGGGTTAATGGGTAACCAACCCGAGCCCTGGGGCCACCCATGGGTGGGAGCGGGGCGGGGGCGCTCCGGCCACTCCGGCCACCTGGGTGGGGGCGGGGCTGAGGTGACACGTCCAGCACCCCCGACCCCCCCTGCAGGGAGGGGGGTGACACTCGCTGGGGGGGAGGTCCCGCACCCTTGGGTGCCCCTGGATGGGGGTTGGGGACCCCCTGGGGACCCCCTGCCCCCCCCGTCCCCTCCTCGCGGGGTGGGGGAGGAGCCGCCCGGTCCTTCCTCATTTCGGGGAAGGCGCTGGCGAGGGGCCACGGCGGGGCTTGCGACATCGGCGGGGACACCCCAGGGGGGGTCGCGACAGGGGCTGGGGGGACACCGGGGGGGGGACACTGAGGGGGGACACCGGGGGGGACACTGCTGGGGTGGGAGGGTGGTCCCCCTTGAGACCCCCCATGGGTCATGGGCACCTGGGTCCCTCTGGTGACCCCTGAAATGACCTGGGTGACCTCGTGCACCCCTGGTCCCTGTCCAGGACCTGGACATTTGGGGCTCACCTGGGGACCTGTGTCCATCCTGAGACCCCTGACAGGTCCTGGACACCTGGGGGGTCCCCCTGAGACCCCTGGTAGGACCTGGGTGACCTCCTGGACCTTTGATAAGACCTGGACACCTGGATCTGGACACCTGGGTCCATCCTGAGACCCTGAAAGGACCTGGACACTTGGGTGGTCCCCCCTGTGACCCCAAAGAGGTCCTGGTCACCTCCTGGACACTTGGTAAGGCTTGGACACCTGGGTCCCACCTGGACCTGGATGAACCCCAAACCCTTGGTAGGACCCCAACACCTGGGCCCATCCTGAGACCCCCACCAGGTCCTGGACACCTGGAGCCCTCTGGGACCCCCTGGGTCACCATGTCCAGAGGCCACTTGGACCCCTTGGATGCCCAGGCCACCATATCTGGTCACCTGGACCCCTTCTGGACTCCATGGGTCACCTGGACTCTTCCTGGACCCATCCTGGACCCCTCCTGGAGCCCTCCTGGACCCCCTGGGCCACCATGTCCGGCCACCTGGACCTCTCCTGCACTCCATGGGCCGTGTATGGCCACCTGGACCCCTCCTGGGCCACCTGGACCCCACCCGGACCCCCTGGGCCACCATGTCCAGCCATCTGAACCTTTCCTGGACCCATCCTGGACCCCCTGGGCCACCATGTCTGGCCACCTGGACCTCTCCTGCACTGCATGGGTGGTGTATGGCCACCTGGACACCTCCTGGGCCACCATGTCCAGAGGCCACCTGGACCCCTCCTGGGACCTTGTCAGAGCTCCATGTCCCAGGAGCTCAGATTGCCCCCCCGCCATGTCCCCTGTCCCCTCATTGTCCCCTTGTCCCCACCACCCCCTGTCCCGGTTTTGAAGGACAGTTGTCTGCCAGGGAAAGCTGGAGCTTCCCTTGGAACAGAGAATGTAAACCCCCTTCCCTCCAAATTATTATAATTTTGCAATTAGGGGCTTTCAGGCAGAGATATGGGAATAAGAGCAACAGTTCTTTCCTAGGAATATTTAGAAAAGGATTACAAATGTAGTAGTACAAAAAATCAAACAAGTGAGCAAACAAAAGTCCGGGAAAAACCCTGACAGGGTCAGGGATGTGACCTGACACCCTGTTGGTCAATAAATCCTCCTGCAGTGACAGGTGTGGTTCTGTGGAGCAGAGATGATCCTGTACAGAGTGCAGGGGTGGCGAGATGGGTTCAGTCTTCCTCCGGTGGAAAAACCGGAATGCCTGGTGATCCTGAGTCTCAGGGAATTGTTCCTCCTCATCTCCTCCCTCACCTCCCTTATCTCCTCTGAGTTCTTCAACTTTGGCAGAGACCTGAGCCTGCCTCGGGCCATTGATCACACTCTCATAATTTCTGAGTTTGCTGGCGACAGAACCCACTGCCTCTCTGTTGTCCTTGACATTAATCGTTGCAATGAATGTGGCGTATTGAGACGGTCCTAGAGTTGCCAGATTCCACAACATCTGCCCTGCGCTCCTAACCTTGTCTGGGTCATTATCATGTTGTCCTCTCCTCCCAAAAAGTATTTCCAAAACCACCACATCTCTCAGCTTTTGGATCCCCTCCTCAAGGGTCTTCCAGCACCATTCTATGGTGGTGCTTGTGCATTCTCTCTCTGCGTACAAATCCCTCTCTCGCACTCATCAAAAGCCGCTCCCAAAGGAAAGGGGAGCTCCCTGGCTCCCTTACAAATACCTGATTCACACCTGAGTCCTGGGTCAAGGGCCCCAAATTCCTTGCCTCACCACTGTCGAGTTGCACACCTGTACCCATAAGGTCCCAAACCCAAAGTAACCAGGCTGTATAAGCCTCATGTCCCTGTTGTAAAATATCTTTTTGCAGATTACGTAGACTTTCATACAACAGGGACTCGGTGATGATCTCAACCTCTGGCTCCCCTGTGGGTTGTGAAGGGCCTCCCTTTGTAATCCTTTTTACCTGGGTGCTCTGGTTTCACCTTAGACTTCTTTGTTTCCACAGGGGCAACTGCTGCTGTCTGTGACTGCCCTTGTGGTTCAGCTGGGACCTGGACAGTTGTAATGTCTGTGGGTTCCACTGCTGCACCACCAGGCTCTCCCTTTTCAGGGCACGGGGAGGGTTTCCCACCAGCTGGAGCTAGTGAGGCTACCCCAGGGGAAATTTACTCCCTCAGCATCTGGCTTATCTCACGTAACTCCTTCACCAGAACCCCCACCCAATCTGGGTGGTTAATTTCTGAGTGTCCTAGGTTACAATGTCAGCTGTGCCCACAGTCTGTATTCCATCCCCATCTCCATGAGCTGTTGGAACCAGCTGGGGCAGTGTTTCCCTTCTCTCCCATTAATGGGAATTAATTATCTTAATTAATTGTCTCCTGTCCATGGCCCAGCAATGCCGTGCCCATGGCTCATGGGGAACTCCCTGCGGGAGCTGTCTCTGGTTAATGGGCCAGCAAGGAGCCACTGCAGGGCTCAGAGAATGAGATCAGCCCATGGGGAGATGCTCCGCCCAGGGGGAGGAGCCAAGCATTCCCACCTGGATAGAATCCGGGGTTTGGGACAGCACAGGGAGCCCTGACCCCACTGGATTTGCAGAGGACAAGAGCTGCCAGACCTTTCCACAGGATCACTGCTTGGACAAGAGCATTTCATCTGGGCTGCTGCCACCACCCTGACTAACAGGGCATCAGGTTGTGTTCTGACTCTGGCAGTTGTCTTTTGTACTATTGCATTTATTATTTTATTTTATTTTATTTTTTTTTATTTTATTTTATTTTATTTTATTTTATTTTATTTTATTTTACTTTAGTCTACTTTAGTCTACTTTATTTTACTTCTTTTCTTTCCCTCTTACTAAATTGTGTTTCTGACTTGGAGTCTCTCACTGTTTTTGCTTTCACCAGCACACTGAGGCAGGCTGCGGGGCAGGGTCAGGCTCTGGGGCAGGATCCTTATTCTCTGGGGTAGGTATTGGGGGGCTTATCCAGGTCAGCCTCCCGTTATCTCTGAATGCTGTACAGAACAGGCGTACCAGCAACACCAGCCACTGCATGATGCCATTAGCACTCAGAGGAGATTTGAACCCTTCAAAAACTGGTGGGGTAGACACAAAGAGCTGGGTGAATTTCTCCCAATGTCATTTCCTCATAGTATGTACCATTGTTAAAGTAACCCCAAACCCACACAGTTTGTAATGGATGTAATGGATAAATTCGTGCATATAATATTGTATCAAGAATTTGGTTTATTAAAAGCTACTCAAGGGCGTCTCCGAGATTTCAGAGTCCATTGTGCAAGCTGTGTGACCACCACATTTGCAACAGAAACGACAGGGCCGAACTGGAGATGGCCCATTCATCAAGGATGGACCTCCACTTCACAGCTCCTCAACATCTGATATCAGTCTTGGTGGGGATCTGGAGGATGATCACATCACCCCCCCAAGATGAAATCCGGGAAGACTATCAAATAATCCTCTCATGCAGACAGGAAATCCTTTCAAACCTCCATTTGGAAATAAAGAAACACATGAATATTTGGACTTTCAATGGACTTAGCCTTGTGGTAAAAAAACTGTATAAAACCCACACGCCGAAGCTCAGTGTGTGTGGTCGAGGTTGGATGGTACCTTTGTACTGTCACTGCCCACCCAGCGTTCAATCAATGTTGTCCAATTTTATTGTGGCTTTTAATTTGGTGTTGGAAACTTTGCTGAATAAATTCTTTTATTTTGAATTGGCTTCTAATCATTTATAACACAGTTCATGTTTGATAGCCCTGAATCCATGTGCCTGCTTCCAGAGGAAGTTAAAAATCCACAAATTCCTCACCTTGTTAACCCATACAGCAAACAGGATGACAGCCACTGTAGCCTTGGTTATAGGGCCCATGTTTAGATAAGGGCCTGCAAATGGCAGAAACACAGCCACAACCACATGCCACCCAAACCAGGGTAAACCAGACCACATGATGCTAATTCATGAGGTTTCTATATCCAGAACACAAGAACGCAGGCGCCAGAAGAACTGTTACTCCCTTTTCCCTCACTGCCCTTGTGCCCCACGTTGGGCACCAAAATCTGGTTGGTTTGGAAAGACAGTTGTCTGCCAGGGAAAGCAAGAGCTTCCCTTGGAATGGAGAATGTAAACCCCTTCCCTCTAAATTATTATAATTTTGCAATTAGGGCCTTTCAGGCAAAGATAGGGGAGTAGGAGTAACAGGTCTTTCCTAGGAATACAAAAAATTAAAAAAAGAATACAAAAAAAAAAAAGAACACAAATGTAGTAGTACAAAAAAACCAAATAAGCAAACAAACAAAAGTCTGGGAAAAACCCTGAAGGGTCAGGGATACAGCCTGACACCCTGTTGGTCAGGGTGTTGGATGCAGCCCAAATAAATCCTCCTGCAGTGACAGATGTGGTTCTGTGGAGCAGAGATGATCCTGTACAGAGTGCAGGGGTGGCGAGATGGGTCCGATCTTCCTCCAATGGGAAAACCGGAATGCCTGGTGATCCTGAGTCTCAGTTTTTATCTAGGCAGGAATGGTTGGCTCCTCCCACTGGGTGGAGCATCTCCCAATGGGGTGATGTCATGTGTGATGTCATTGGTGAGCCTTCATGGCCCATTATCAGCAGATCTCCCCTGGAGGATGGACGGATGGTGACAGAGATAAGAAACCCTGCCCCAGAGATAAGAAACCCTGCCCCAGCTGGTTTTAACAGCTGGCCCATTATCAGAAGGCATCCTCCATCCTCCCCAAGGAGTTACAAGAGATAAAGATCTCAACTGCTTTCAACAGATAAAATAGAATACACATTTTTAATTACATAACCCTAGACAAAATAGAATAAACATTTTTTTGGTTACATAACCCAAGACAAGGAAGAAGACAAGGCCGTCAGCATGAGAACGGATTAAAAGAAGATACACGAGAATTTTTGTGAGTTGGACTGCGTGCATAGGTTAATGTGCCTTATTAACTTTCTGTAAAACTTTTGCCAATTATATTGACGCTAGTTGCTTTGCACCAATGAATAGAATAAGTTATGGTGATGTAGTCAATGACTTAAGATCACGCTTTGTGAAGAGTGTATAAGCGGGAGAACACGGAGAATAAAAACTTCTTCACTTTTGGATCCTGATCAAATGTGTGGGTGTGTCACGCCCGACCTAACAGTGACATTTGGTGCTACCCAACGTGATGAACTGCCGGGAGAGGGGCAGTGGGGTCAGGGCCCAGCAAAGCTGAGAGCAGCAGGGTGCAGCTGATGGTCTGGACCTGATTCTGACACCTGGAGAAAAGGTGAGCTGCTGGGAGCAATGGGAAATAATCTAGCAAGCAAAGAACAGACTGTTTCATCTACAAGGAAATCTTTGTTAAAAAGAAAAGGAGGTAAAACAACGGACTATGCTTTTTGAAGTATTTTAGTATGGGCAAAGTCTCAAAATTTTAAGACTGATGTAACTGCTGCTTTTAGTGTTAGAGCTTGGAAAGAAGTTGGAGAAAGACCCTGGGATGTAATTCAGAATGGAGATAAAGCAGATAAATCTCCTACGTGGAGGTTGCTTTATAACACCTTAAAGGAGTGAAAAATGAAGCAGGATAAGAGAGACTTAGGGGAGGTGGTAGAAAGGGAATTGGAGCAGGAACTCAAAGTTGCTGGGGAGTAGCAGAGGGGAGAAGCTCAACCTGAGAATTCTGCTGGAGTTTTTTCTGCAGAAACTGTTGCTGGGTCTGTTGCTACAGGAAATGCTTTGTATTTGTTCCTGAAAGGTTTTAAATCCATGTTACCCTTCCCCTGCACAGCAGCTAGCTGAACTTAAGGTTAAATTTAACTTTGAGCCTCTGGCACAGCAGTTGGCCAAGATGACCTTAGAAAAGAAACAAATTGAGCCATCCGCTCCTCTGCTTGCTTCTGCTTCTGCTTCTGCTTCTGGACTGCACAAAGAAATGAAAGTAGAAACTCTTTCTCCTCCTTTGTCTTCTGATAGTGACAATGAGGAAATTGCAGAGATTAAAAGGTCTGAATTAATGCATAAATCTGTTTGCTGTAAAACTGGTGATAGAGATAAGCTAGATGTTTTGAAAACTCTGCCTTCTTGTAATGTCACTGTAACTGCTCAACAGCCTTTTCAGTGTTGGGAATATGTTAAAAGGAAAGCAGCTGAAGGGAGAGACTGGGATTTATTGGAAAAAATGGGTCCACCAAAGGCCTTGGACATAAAGAATGTTGATAGGAATGTTGCTGATGATAAAATGGCTTTTCCTGTGTTTAAAGCAGTTCCTGATTCAGGACAAAATGATAATCATCAAGTTTTTGCATGGAAAGTTGTGCAGGACCTTCAAGCAAAAGTGGCTAAATTTGGTATTAATTCTTCTGAAGTAATACAATTAATTTGTATTATTAATACAGATCTGTTGGCTGCTTATATTATGCATTTGGTCACAATTCTGTTTCAACCAGTACAGCATGGAGTATTTCAAAATAATTGGAAAATTTCAAAACAATTGGAGGCAACCAGCTGTGCAAACAGCTTTAAATAATATGCAACTGCCTCAGCAGGACCCTGTAGGAGTTGATGTTTTGCTCAGTAATGTGCCTATTTCTAATCCAGATTTACAAGCACGGTGGGATCCTCTGGTTTTAACACAGGCTCAACAATTAGGTGTGAATGCTATAATTAAAACAATGGAAATGGCGGCTCCAAAACTGAGATGCATCACTATAAGACAAGGTATTAAAGAGGCTTTTCTGCAATTTGCAGAAAAAATTGCAGCAGCAACTGAAAAACAGGTAGATGATGAAAATTTAAGACAAATTCTATGTGAAGAATTGGCCAGAGACAATGCAAGTGAAGACTGCCAAAAAATTATTGAAGCTCTTCCAGGAGATCCCTCTGTCCCTGATACGGCCACAGCATGTTCAAAGGTTGGCACAGCTCAACATAAAATGGCTGCATTGGCAGCAGCTCTGAGGCCTCCACAAAAATGTTTTTCTTGTGGGGAACAAGGACATTTGAAATCACAGTGTTCTAAAAATGTTGAAGAGGAAGTGAAGTCTAAAATTAACCCAAGTAATTAATTTATTTGTAATCATTGTGGTAAAAGTGGGCACTTTGCAAAAAATGTAAATCAAAATATCATGCAAATGGACAATTATTACAAGGAAACGGGAAAAAGAATGGGAAGGGGTGAGTGTGGACACAAAAATCTCAGCAACCACAGGTCCTCGCAGCACTGCAAAGTTATCTATTTGTGAACAATACTCAGGGGCAACAATTGCTTCAGCAAAGGTCTCAGTGCTCTTTTGATTGGAAGATCTAGTCCCACTTTATTGGGACTTAATGTATATATAGGGGTAATTGATGCTGATTAAACAGGACAAATTTGTGCTACGATTTCAACTAATTATCCACCAGTTACTGTACCTAAAGGAACTTGTCTTGCTCAAATTATTCCTTCTTTGAGTTGTGTTCCCAAAACAGAAAATCGATTACGTTCCGCTGGGGGCTTCGGATCTACTGGGACGCCTCAAGTTTTCTGGGCACAACAAATGACAACTCAGCGACCTACATTGACCTGCGCCTTGACTTCTGAGAATGCAAGACCTCGACAGATACAATTGAATGGCCTGCTGGACACGGGAGCTGATATTACAATTGTGTCTTTACACTTGTGGCCCCCTCAGTGGCTGGTGCAATCAAGTGACACTGGGGTGGTTGGGCTGGGAGGTACCACCAGTACCAGCACCCATTCCAGTGGGTGGAATTTCAGTTAACACTATTTTGATCCCAAATCCTGAAGGGCAAAAAGCAACTGTAAGGCCGTGTATTACCTCTGCTCCTTTGAAGTGATGGGGTCAGGATTGCCTCAGTCAATGGGGAGTGAAAATTACCACAGATTTTTAACAGGGGTCACTGTGTTGCAGGGTGTTAAGCAACCCGCTCTTGCCTTAACCTGGTTGTCCACCAAACCTGTGTGGGTAAATCAGTGGCCCCTGACTGGTGAAAAATTGGCTGCCCTGCAAACATTGGTCCAAGAACAATTAGCTGCAGGTCATATTAAACCTTCATACAGTCCATGGGACACTCCTGTGTTTGTTACAAAGAAGAAATCTGGTAAATGGAGGCTTGTACATGATTTGAGACAAATTAATGCTGTCATGGCTGCAATGAGAGCTGTCCAGCCTGGTTTACTGCACCCTACTATGATTCCTGTGGGCTGGAATATTGTGGTGATGGACTTAAAAGATTGTTTCTTTACAATTCCTTTAGCAGGACAAGACAAGGAGAAATTTGCATTCACAGTGCCAACAGTTAACCATTGTGAGCCAACACAAAGGTATCAATGAAAATACCTTCCTCAGAGGATGAAAAATTCTCCTACTATTTGTCAATAGTTTGTAGCACAAGCCTTGTCCCCAGTAAGAGAAAAATGTCCTGATTGTTATTGTTGTGATCACATGAATTGTTGTATTGCACTAAATAGTTAGTTCATTTTGTTATTATGTCGCACTGGGTGGTTTGTAATACCTGCAGACAAAAGTAGTTTTATTATATTTTGCACATGGTATGTTCTATACCCCCCTCTCTGGGCTCTGGTGGTATCCTCCAGTGGGCTCCTCCCCACGCCCCTCCCCCAGGTTGTGGTTATGGTTCCTCCCCCTTCCCTTTTCCCTTTTCCAAGGGAATAAAACCCCTGGCCCTGTGGCCACAGGGCTCTTTCTGACCCATGGCTGGGTTCCACAATAAAGCTGGGACTGTACACGAGGAAGAGGGAGCGCCTCTGTCTTTTATCTTCTGTCCATTATCGGGTTACCCACCAGGGTCTGGAGCTAGCCAGGACCACACCCTGAGAGCGTAGGAACCACGGTAAGTTGGCGTCCACTTGAGGGCCTCCCGTTTCCGGACTGAGACCCCTCACAGTAGCTGGAATTCCACTAGAGGATTTTATAAGCTTTTGGAACGTCGACTACCCCAGCCGTGACTGATGATTTTTGCATGGCACAGCAACGAGGGACGGGACCGGCAAATTCCTCGAGACCCAAGGTGGATCGGTTCCAGGACAAAGAACTATTTTTGCAGCAGTTCCGACCAGCCAAGGTCCTGAGAAGGGCGGTGAGTACTCCTCACTGGGGACCCCAAAGTGACCCCCAGGTGTGTAGGGGCTGCAGAGAACATATCTCTGGCTTTAGGGAAGGGAGGCCCCATGTGGGTGGGGGGTTAGGCATGCGGGGTAGCGGTGGCTCCCAGGCATGGCAGAGGGACTCTGGTGAATGTGGGAGAGTTTGTTTTTACCAGTGCAGGCAGCGTGGACCCGTGGTTTTTGCATTTTACCCCAGCTCCGACGGCCACGTGCTGTTACGGCTTCTGTGCAGCTGCTAGTGGCAATTTGAAAGCTGCGGGCTTCCTCAAATGTGAGTTTCTTCCTCTTACTTCAGAGCTGAGGGGAGGAGAAACTGCTCTTTCCTAAGCCTGGTTGTGGTGCTTTCAGTTTTGGTTTGTGTTTTGCTGCAAGAGTAGGTAGATTAAACGACGCAGATTTCTTTGTGAACAATGAAATGGGTTCTAAGCTTTCTGCACAGGAAAGAGGCACATATTCCCAAATCCTAATTATTTTAGATAGTGGGAACGTTAAAGTATCCATGGGGAAGTTGAAGTGGTTTGTTCAGTGGTTGTCTTTTCACCGGCCTCAGTTTACCCAGCAGAATGTAAGTTCTGTCTCTGCCTGGGACAAAGTTGGAGGACTATTAACATCTAGAGTAGAACAGGGAGACAAACTGGCATCTAAGTTTATCCCAACGTTCCTTTTAATTCATAAAGAATTAAATAAGAAGGAAAAGAGAGAACAACCACTGCAACCCCCCCTTCCCACTGTTTTCCCTACCCCTTCTTCCATTCCCTCTGCCCTTGAGCTGAGAGAGACGTGTGGGGCAGCCCAAAAAACACAGGGGTTCTGGCATGAGAGCCACTGTCCCCCTGGCCCCCCACTCTCCTTTCAGCGCCCCGGCTCTGAAAGCTGTGCGCAGGCTTACAGAGAACTTTCCCTGTATCCCTCTTTCCCGATCGCTGTACCTAAAATTTTGTGTTTTGTTGGCTCTGAAAATAAACCCCCCTATCCCCAAAACGACTCCAAGCACATGGCCGAGATCCAAAATGGCCTAGGCCACGCAGCCTAAATTCAAAATGGCTGAGGCCATGCAGCCAAAATTCAAAATGGCTGAGGCCATGCAGCCAAAGTTCAAAATGGCTGAGGCCATGTGGCCAAAGTTCAAAATGGTGGAGGCCGTGCGGCCAGCCCTCCATCTTACCCTTCTCCTTCCCACAACTCCTTTCTCCCACATGTCTCCTCCCCCAACCCTTTCTGGTCCCACAACCCCTCCCTCCCCCCAGACACCACCTCCCCCTCCCCCATGTCCCAGCCCTGCATGACATCATCCTGCGACCCCGCCTCCAGGTGTTGCAATCATGGTTCCCATGGTTGCTCCACCCCTCCGGACATCTCCACCCCCCCTTCATCTTCCTGTTCCTGTTTCCCACGCCCCCTGTTACGACCCGTTCAAAGTGAACTGAGTTCGTATTTTAGTTCTTAGAGTACAAAGAAGACCAAAAAAAAATGCTGTTTAACCAAAAATCAGTGTACTTTATTCAATATCAATGTACCCACCAAAACTGATATGCTTTATTTAATATACCCACCAAAATGATATACAGTAACAAGAGAAAGAAACGGAGGAAAGAAAGCTATATAGACGAAAACAAGAGAGAAAAGGAGAGATAGGACAGATAGGATAATTACCACAGTGAGAGAGACGGAAACCTCGCAGCTGTCCAATAAGTTGCCTTCACAATCCTCGTGGTTCGTGGCCAATAGACCTTTCTTTTAACTTTATTCCAACAAAATAAGGGTGAGATGTTGTGTTGCACTAAATAGTTCATTTTGTTATTGTGTTGCCACTGGGTGGTTTGTAACATATTTGCACACAAAAATACTTTTATTTTATTTTGCACATGGTATGTTCTATACCCCCCTCTCTGGGCTCTGGTGGTATCCTCCAGTGGGCTCCTTGCCACACCCCTCCCCCAGGGTTGTGGTTCCTCCCCCTCCCCTTTTCCAAGAGAATAAAACCCCTGGCCCTGTGGCCACAGGGCTCTTTCTGACCCATGGCCTGGGTTCCACAATAAAGCTGGGACTGTACACGAGGAAGAAGGAGCGCCTCTGTCTTTTATCTTCTGTCCATTATCGGGTTACCCACCGGGGTCTGGAGCTAGCCAGGACCACACCCCTGAGAGTGTAGGAACCACGATAATGGATGATATTTTGTTAACAGATAAAGAACAGGAGCAATTGACTGATTTGCCATCTTTTGCTATAACTTCTTTGCAAAATTATGGCCTGAGTTTAGCCTCAGAGAAAATTCAGACGGTTGAACTTTGGAAATATTTAGGTCTCGTTGTGTGTCAGAAACAAGTGAGACCTCAAAAGATACAGTTACAGAACAAGGTTGAAAATTTGAGTGATGTGCAGAAGTTAATGGGATCAATTAATTGGATAAGACCTTACTTGGGACTTACTAATTCGCAATTACAGCCTCTTTTAGAAATGTTGAAGCGGTCAGACCATCCTACTGATATCCGTGAGTTGACCCCAGAAACTCTTTCTGTTCTTGAAATGGCTGAGAAAGCTTTGTGCGAGAAATTTGTCTCTCACATTGATCTGACACAAGTAGTACAAGTATTTATTCTGATTGACAAGATGATTCCTTTTGGAATTCTTGTGGAATGGAATGATCAGTGGAAGGATCCTTTACATATTTTAGAATGGTTGTTTTTACCTTTCAGAACCTGTTAAAACTGCTCCTGGACTTTTTGAATTGATTGCTGAAATTCTTGTTAGGGCTCGTAAACTATGTGTTGAATTATTAGGCTGAGATCTGGAAAGAATTGTTTTGCCTGTTCAGAATTGGTATTTTGAGTGGAGTCTTGCCAACAAGTATCAGTTGCTTTCACAGGGCAAATATAATTTTCCAAGTCACCCTTCGTTAAAATTTTTTCAGGAAGTACCAGTTGGTCAAAACCAGCTAAGCGTGGAAAACCCTGTTGATGGACCCACAGTTTTTACAGATGGTTCTGGAAAAACACGGAAGGCTGCAGTGCTTGGAAAATCAATGGTGATTGGCAACACGTGGTCAAATTTCAAACAGGATCACCTCAAATTGTTGAATTGCGGGCCGTGGCCGCAGCATTTCAGTTGCTCCCTCAAGCTGTAAACATTGGAACAGATTCTGTTTATGTAGCAAGTTTGACCCAAAAATTAGATTAGGTTGTTTTATCTGAAATTGATCATCGTCCTTTATTTGAGGCGTTGCTGGAATTGTGCAATACAATTCAGCAACGCACTGAACCATATTTTGTACTGCACATTCGCAGTCACACTTCATTGCCAGGATTTTTCACAGACGGGAATGCTGCAGCTGATGCTCTTGTTGCCAATGCTGCTTTAACAGTTCCTAAGCGTAGGCAACGAGCAATTTTGTCTCATCACTTTTACCATCAAGGAGTTCAAGCTTTACAGCTGCAATTTGGCCTCAGTAACAATGCTCATTCAATTGTTGCTGCATGCCCTGGTTGTCAAGTTTCGCATGTTCTTGTATATGATGGGACCAATCCTAGAGGGCTGCAGGCATTGCAACTCTGGCAGACATTTTGGGAGACTTAAACATATGCATGTGTCAATTGATGCTTTCTCTCATGCTATTGTAGCAACTGCACATGCAGGTGAAAAAACTCTAGGTGTCATTCATCATTTTCTAAGAGCTTTTCCTGTTTTAGAGGTACCTCAACAAATTAAGACTGATAATGGATGTGGTTATATAGCTCAGAAAATACAGCATTTTTTAGCTGCTTGGGGTATTGTACATAGCACAGGTATCCCTCATTCTTCCACTGGACAAGCTATTGTTGAATGTGCCCATGGCAGACTGAAGCGTCAGCTTCAAAAACAAAAAGGGGGAATGCAAGGAGAAATCCCCCAGGCACGACTGGATAAAGCAGTTTATGTGCTGAATTTTTTATCCTACAGAGAGGCAGCTTCTTTACCTCCTTTGTTTTCTCATTTTTCCTCTTTAATTTCAAAGAAATCTGAGTTGCAGATGCCTGCAGGGGTGCAAGTGAGAGATCTGGTTAGTGGTCAATGGAGTGGTCCTGTAGATTTAATAACCTGGGGAAAGGGGTATGCTTGTGAGTAGTAGCTAAGGACAAGCGGCCGGAAGATCTCGGGCTGTACGGGTAGATAGGGCTACCTCTTCACATGTAAGTGATGCTTGCCTTACTCAGTTAGGCTCTGTTAAGTTAGCAAATCATATGTAGATGATGACGTAGGCAGACGGATGTGACGCTGCCTGCGTAAGTTATAAAAACACCATGTAAGCAAAGAATAAACGCCATTTGCCGTCCATCATATTGGTGTCAGTGAGCTTACGGCCCGAGTGACCCAGGGTGGGTCGCCGTGCCGTTCCTGAACCAGGTCATCACACCTCAGCAGAGGCAACAAGTGGTGCCGAAACCCGGGATACACCGAATGCCGGAGCAGAAAGTTGAGGCCGGAATCAGGGGAACCTGGATCGGGAGTCGCTTGGATGGGTGAATCGGAGGCCGAGGCAGCTGGACTGACCTCGGCAGGGGGAACGCCCCTGGACCAGCGAGGAGGATGGAAGTTCTCGTGAAGGTCATATTGCAATTACATAAGCAGTGGGGGATAGATTGCAAGCCTAAAGATTTCAGTTCCTCCGTCACGAGGTTATTGCATATTGGGATAATTGATCAGCTGGTGGACATACTCCACCCAGAGGTGTGGGACAAATGTACCAAAGCTTTAGCTGAAGACGTAATGTCTTCTGGGAGCGGCAAAAGTCCACCCGGTGGGTTCTTGGCAAGCAAGCACTGGATGTAAAATGCAGCTTTGGCGAAGGAGGAAAAGGAGACTCTTTTCTGAGGTATAACAGGGGTTTATTCACGTGGACGTCCTCAGGAAAAAGGCGATCCTTCCTGATCTCCAGGAGCTTAAATGGAACAGATGCCAAGGGGCGTGTACAAAAACATTCAACCAATAGGGGGATACAAAGGGAGGAGTTGGGGGGTAGATTGACACACAAAGGGCCAATCCCTGAAAGGGAGTAGGGGATTTCCAGAACCTGTTCCAATCAGGAGTCGGGTTTCCCCGAGATTTCCAGAAGGAGGAGAGGCCTTCTAAGTGACTGACAGGCTCTGTGGGAAGGGAATACATTTGACAGACAGGAGAGTTGCTAGGGGGACAGCACTTTCTGGAAGGGGTAAACCAACTGCAAATGCAGCCATAAACAGGGGGGTCTGGAACAAACCATTTTCCCAACTTAAATAACATTAATGGAAATGTCTTAAATCATGGGGCAAAGTCGTGCAAGCATTGCGAAAAGCCCTGCAAGAGCAGGAAACCTGGAAAGCAGCGCAGAGGTGTCTGTTCATTACTCCTAAAGTAGGAGTTGCAGCAACTACGCAGACAACAATCGTGAGCAGCTCTACTGAGCTTGCTGATCCATCAAAACGAGAGTGCGTTTCATCGCCTCCCAATCTAGACCCTGTCTCTGAGCATTCCCCTGCCCCTGACCTATCTGCAAAACAACATAAATCTGTGTGGGGTGAGCTGCTCGATGAGGCGAGCAATGCCTCTGACAAAACTAAGTCTCAAGAAATATGGGAAAAGCCACCACCCTATGTGCCCAAAAATGGCGCTGAGCAGCAAAACAAAGGGCAGAGCACACGTGCCACCAGCACTAGTCGGGGAGAGCTGTCAGTCATTTCAACCGAAGGCAAACGTAACGTAGGAGAAAGGCGAGAGGAAGTGAATTGCAGGACGCACCACAGAGAAGGGGGGAGTGGTAACCGGGAACAGAGAGCCAATCAGGATGTTCGTTCAAAAGTATTGTATGGCAGAGCAAGGGCCTCCGTGAGCAGGAGGCGGGGTGAACGGAGGGGGAAGGAATGTTCCACCCACAGGAGGGGCGGGCGGGGGCGTAGTCCGACGACAAAATGGTACAGAAGCCTGGAAGTATCCAGTCAGACTGCTTCCGCCTCTGCCTCAGACACCAATCGAGATTTATGGCCAAGTGATGGGTTTACTACCAATACAGACTCAGAAGTTGAGAAAGCAAATAAAAGCAGAACTGAGGGTCAACCCACTCACTTTTCAGTTAAAGAGGGGCATGTAAAAGAAATACCCTTTACAGATTGGAAAAAAGTAAAGATTGCCTGTGCTGACTGGGCTCCACCAGCCACCTTAGCATTTCCAGCTCAAGTGATTGGCGCTGGTCCAGACACACAAAGGACCTACTCACCTGTAAATCCCAAAGATATACAAACAATTGTTAAAGCAATTGCAGATAAAGGTATTAATTCTGCCATGGTTTCTACTCTTATTGACGGTGTTTTTGGAGGTGATGATATGCTCCCATTTGATATTAAGCAAACATGCAGGCTGATTTTTGGTGGGGCGAGAATGATCCTATTTAGACAGGAGTGGGAAGACATTTGTACAAAAGAGCTAGCCCAAGCAGCCGGCCCAGACAATCCCTTGCGACACTCCAGCCTACAGCGGCTCACAGGCATTGATGCAACTATGATTACCCCCCAGGCACAAGCCCAACACCTACAACCCACAGAAATTAAGGCCACGACTCGAGCGGCCAGGGAGGCTATTCGTACAGCCTGTAGAATACTTGCTAAACCGGCACCCTGGTCCACAATAAGACAGGGTGAAATTGAGAGCTTCACTCAATTTGTAGATCGCCTCCAAGCTGCAATTGACTCTTCGGGCTTGCTTGCCGAAGCCAAAGGCCCTGTCATAGCAGAATGCCTGCGCCAACAATGTAATCCAGCCACAAAAGAAATTTTACGCTCATTGCCAGCAGAGTCAAGCCTTGCAACCATGATTAAACATGTTACAAATGAGGATCATTTAGCCCCGATTCAAGCAGCCGTTTGCACCGCAATAGCCAGTGTGGTGACACGTGTTAAATGCAGCCAAGCAGGTCATGTCGCAGAGAACTGTCCCAAAGCTGGGGACCCACCGCCGTTACCCCCCTCACATCAAAACTGACCTAGAGGGCCGTGCTTTGCCTGCGGAAAGAAAGGGCATCTCAGGGGGCATCTTTCATCATCTGCCAGAGAGTGCAGAGCAAAGACTCAGGGAAATGGGAGGGGGAGGAGGCAGCCGGGCTGCACACAGCCTCCTCCCACATGGAACACGAAGCGGCCCAATTTCACCATCCCACCTCCCCCTTGGGAAGGGAGGCGGCCCAGCTACGCCCACCCCATATGGGGCGAGGAGCTCCCGAACCCCCTACCTCCTCGGGAATCAACCAACCTCCTAGCCCAGCCGACAGTCCAGCCCAACCCAGCCACATCTTCCGAGCAGCAGGAGCTACTCCCAGAGAGCGGGATCCTCGGGTGGCCCTACTCGTAGACTGCAACAGTCCTCCTATAGTATGGGGAACTTGTCGCCTTTACAACACTACCATACCCCCTTGGAACTACCCAGATGGCGACATTGCTATTACTCTTCCCTTTTTGGTTGACACCGGTGCGGACGTTACTGTAATCCCAAAAAGAAGCTGGCCTCCATGCTGGAAGTTAGAAGAACCCTCTATGGTGGGCAGGGTCGGGGGATTTTCCCGAGCCCAGAAAAGCATCAAACTAATAGCAATAAAGCTCTACACTGCAAAAGGGCCTGAGAAGACCATCACCGTTTATCCATACGTCATGTCAGGAGTGCCGCCCTTGCTAGGAAGAGATGCCCTAACCCAGTTAAAAGTCAGGGTGACAAATTTACCCTAAGGGCCACTGCTGCACACCCACCTTTGTCAATTAAGCTAACATGGAAATCATCCGACCCAGTGTGGGTCGAGCAGTGGCCTCTGCCTGAGCCTCGAATGACTGCCCTTCTTGAATTAGTCGGCTGTGAACTACAGCAAGGTCACATAGAACCCTCCACTAGGCCATGGAACACCCCAGTTTTTGTGACTCCCAAACGATCCGGCGAAGGTTTTCACCTTCTCCATGACCTGCGCGAGGTGAACAAAAAGATTCAACCCATGGGCCCTGTTCAGACACTGCTGCCCGTGAACTCAATGATCCCAGAAGGGCAGTCCTGCGCCGTGTTAGACATCAAAGACTGCTTTTTTTCCATACCCTTGCACGAGCAAGACAAAGAGCGGTTTGCCTTTTCCATCGTGTTCCCAAACAGTCAGCGTCCCAATCTGCGCTTCCAGTGGAAAGTTTTGCTGCAAGGGATGGTCAACTCACCAACCATCTGCCAAATCACAGTAGATCAAGCGCTGTCACCGATCCGACACAGTGACCCGACTGCAACCATCATTCAGTACATGGACGACATCCTAATCGCTGCACCATTGACGAGCCAGGTAGATCGTCTAGTAACAACCATCTCACAGACTCTAAAAACAAAGGGATTCGAAATTGCAAGCGCTAAGATAAAGAAAGGGCCCTGTGTAACTTTTCTAGGGACACAAATCACGACTTCCTATGTAACACCTCCTCAAATAAAGACCCGCAGAGATGTCAAAACACTCCATGACATGCAGCAGTTAGTAGGGTCCCTGCAATGGCTTCGCAACATCGTGCTGATCCCTCCAGAAATCATGTCCCTGCTGTACGACCTCTTAAAAGGAAAACACCCCTGGGAGCAAAAAGCCTTGACCCCCGAAGCAATGAATTCTCTTGACTTCATCAAACAGCAAATATCCTCAAGTGCACTCTCCAGATGGAACCCAAACAAACCACTCCACCTGTATGTACACTTCACAAGAGAAGGGGGAGTGGGAGCATTAGCCCAAAGACCCTCTGAGAAAGCCAAACCAATACAGTGGGTAGTCCTAGGAAAGCCATCATGTGCCTTTTCCCCAGGAGCTGAGTGCATTGGTAACCTTATTATGAAAGGCAGAAAACTCGCTCTGAGCCTCTTAGGCATTGAACCTGCAAAGATTTATTTACCCTTCTGTAAACAACTTCCCACATTGTCTGTAGCAATGTCAGAGCACTTAGCTTTAGCCCTTGTTGGGTTTGCAGGAGAAATTCGGTACGCCACCAAACCCCCATGGACTCAGCTACTAGCTGTGGTAGACATTGACCTTCCACAAAAGGTCATGGACCGGCCCCTTCCAGGACCGACAGTGTTTACAGATGCATCCTCAGCAACCTCAACCGCAGCAGCAGTGTGGCAGACCAAAGAACAGTGGCACTGCATCAAAATGATCGACCACACACTTTCAGTTCAACAGCTTGAAGCAGCAGCCCTAGTATTAGCCTGTGGACTGTTTACAACAGAGCACCTCAACATCATCACTGACTCGATGTTCATCACCAAGCTTTGCCTAGCCATGTCAGGACCAGGTGTGTCAACATCTGGAACAGCCATCATGCTAGAAGAGGCACCCTTTTGCCGAAAAGGCACAATTTCAGTCATCCATGTCAACAGTCACAATCCAATCAAAGGATTTTTTCAGATTGGCAATGACAAAGCAGATGCTGCAGCAAAAGGACTGTGGACACTCAGGGAAGCTCATCAGCTGCATGAAACTCTCCACATCGGAGCCAAGGCATTAGCGAAGAAGTGCGGAATTTCTACCGCCAATGCAAAACACGTTGTAGCCACTTGCCCTCACTGTCAAAAGGTGCCCTTGTAGTCCAGTGGAGTAAACCCCAGAGGTCTCAAAGCCTACGAAATCTGGCAGACAGATTTCACACTCTGTCAACTGCTGAAACATCGAGCATGGCTCGCAGTGACTGTAGACACCCACAGCAGGATGATTGTAGCTACACAGCATCTCAAAACCAACTCCAAAGCAACCATTCAGCACTGGCTGACAGCAATGGTATGGCTTGGAATCCCGAGCAAGATCAAAACAGACAATGGGCCAAGTTTTGCTTCCCAATCAGTTCAAGAATTTGTTTCTAAATGGGGCATCACTTTAGTGCATGGCATTCCATACAACAGTACAGGGCAAGCCATTGTTGAAAGAGCAAATCAAACTTTAAAAACCAAGTTAGAAGTGTTAGCCAAAGCAGAAGGTTTTGCCAACTCTATCCCACCAGGAGATCAAGCACGTTTGCTAGCCACTGCGTTGCTAGCATTGAATCAGTTTCCCAGAGGGGACGAAACAAAAAGTCCCATTCAAAAACATTGGGCCGCTCCAAAACTAGAAGAAGGTGCACCAGTTGTAATTAAAAATGAATTAGGAGAATGGGAGCAAGGGTGGAAATTAGTCTTAGCAG
Organism: Acrocephalus scirpaceus scirpaceus; assembly: GCA_910950805.1. Classification (NCBI taxonomy): domain Eukaryota; kingdom Metazoa; phylum Chordata; class Aves; order Passeriformes; family Sylviidae; genus Acrocephalus; species Acrocephalus scirpaceus. The sequence goes on from OU383803.1 coordinate 23,296, forward strand.
GGCAAGGGTATGCAGCAGTCAAAAAAGATGGTGAAATTAAATGGTGTCCACTTAAGTCTATTAAGCCACAATTGCAGAATAAAACTAATGAAAACTGTGAGGTTTTATCCACAGGACTGGATTTGTGGATGCCCTCGTAACCTGTATATCCAGGCCACAGAAGAAGACAGCGAACCAGAAAATGCCCCAGCAGCATCCGAGGTACCCATGTCAGCAAAACCCAAACGGTACCAATGTTTCTGTGTCATTCTGTTCCTAAGTTTAGTGATCAAAGTGCAGGCATAACCCAGACACCATCCTTATCAGCCAGCGAAATGGGTCCTTCAAGACCTCACAGGTAGTAGAACAATAAAAGGAATTGTGACCACAGGTGCTCCAGAATTTATAGTACAAACAGAAGATTTGTTCCCCGGCTGGGGAACTTGCATGCTCAGAGGCAACCCACTGTCACCTGCCACTCGCCATCCAGCCTGCTGGACAACCTATTGGTGTCCCAGAGTGTACCCAGGGAAAAGTTACTGTAATTATCCAGGGTACCATTTTTGTGGGTACTGGGGATGTGAAACCATTGTTGCTGGCTTCAGTCCCTTGTGGAAGCCAGAAAAAGAAGACAAATTTCTGCGAGTTAATTACGGACCCAAAGGTTGCAGGCCTCCCACGTTTTCTCATAGTGGAGGGCCAAGGACATTAGGCAGTTGCCGCCATTTGCAAATAAACATTTTATACCCAGAAGACCCAGGATGGATCACAGGAAAAGTGTGGTCAGTGTTTATACACTATTCCTATTGAGACCCTGGCATGGTAGTGCAAATCACTAAAGTTGTGCCTCAAGCTTCCAAAGTAATAGGGCCCAACAAAGTTTTAGCAGGAAAATGGCCCAAAATCCCTGGCTCAGCTAGTGCGTTGCAAGTCTGGCAAGAGCTGGAAACAGCTCCTCACAATTTGCTCTATCGCATGCTAAATATGACATTTTTATCATTGAACCTAACTAACCCAAATTTCACAAGTTCTTGCTGGCTGTGCTACGATGCACAACCACCTTTTTATGAAGGCATTGCTTTTAACGCTTCTTTCCGTTATTCAGATTCTAACAACCCAGCCCAATGCAGATGGGATGCACCACGGAGAGGGATTACCCTAAGCTATGTGACAGGTCGAGGACTGTGTTTCGGCAGCAAGGCCCTGGTGAGACAAAACAGCCGCAGTTGCAAAACCTTTGTTAACATCAACCAAAGTCGCAAATGGGCCATCCCATCTGCACCAGGTACGTGGGTTTGCCACCGCACAGGAGTTAGTCCTTGCGTGCTTCTCTCATCTTTCGATGTTTCTAACGATTTCTGTGTGCAAGTTGTCATTGTTCCCAGAATTTTATACCACTCCAAAGAAGAAGTGGACCGTCTTGTAGAAGACTCTATCGACTCAACCCCATCCCTTCGACTCCAAAATAGAGCACTGATAACAGGTGCGACAGTAGCAATGCTACTCGGGCTAGGAGCGACTGGTGCTGCCACAGGTGTCTCTGCCCTTGCAACCCAGCAGCAGAGCCTGTCACAGCTGCAGATAACAATTGATGAAGACCTGCAGAGGATCAAGAAATCTATATCCTTTTTAGAAAAATCACTGTCTTCACTTTCTGAAGTTGTTTTGCAGAACAGGCGAGGACTCAACCTTTTGCTCATGCAACAAGGAGGCCTCTGTGCTGCCCTAAGAGAAGAGTGCTGCTTCTATGCCGACCACACCGGAGTCGTCCGAGACACCATGGCTGAGCTGAGAGAGAGACTTGCCCACAGAAAAGAAGAGAGAGAAGCCCAGCAAGGATGGTTCAAATCATTGTTTAACCAGTCACCATGGCTGGTTACCCTGGTGTCCACCTTGATTGGGCCAATTGTAATGATTTTGCTTGCACTGATTTTCAGACCTTGCATAGTAAACAAGTTAGTGCAGTTTGCCAAGAATCGCTTAGAGCGATTTGACATTATGGTAGTGCAACACCAACAACTGCTTTAAACAATAAGTGCCTACCAGTTCTGACCATTTTAACAATCTTCACAGTTGCCTATTATACAGTTAACTAATTTTATAGTTCTAACTAACAGTTTAACGACTTAGTTAAATGTTTTAGCAAATACAGTTAACCATGGAGGGGGGGAAATGTAGTAGCTAGGGACAAGCGGCCGGAAGATCTCGGGCTGTACGGGTAGATAGGGCTACCTCTTCACATGTAAGTGATGCTTGCCTTGCTCAGTTAGGCTCTGTTAAGTTAGCAAATCATATGTAGGTGATGACGTAGGCAGATGGATGTGACGCTGCCTGCATAAGTTATAAAAACACCATGTAAGCAAAGAATAAACGCCATTTGCCATCCATCATATTGGTGTCAGTGAGCTTACGGCCCGAGTGACCCAGGGTGGGTCACCGTGCCGTTCCTGAACCAGGTCGTCACGCCTCAGCAGAGGCAACACTTGTGTCTCTACAGAAAATGGAGGACGCTGGATTCCTGCTTGCTGTGTTAAGCCTTATCTGGAGCGCCCTGCAAAAATCCTTGACAGCTGTGTTTGTTGTTCATATACAAAAAGGGAGAAGCATGGAGGGGCTTGACAGCTGGTCTGCAAGCTAAACTGAGTTAGTAGAAGAAATAACAATTGATGATTTCTGAGTGTGTCCATAGCAAGGAAGAAGACAAGGCCATCAGCATGGGAACCAATTAAAAAAAGATACATGAGAATTTTTGTAAGTTAGACTACATGTGTAAGTAAATGTGTATTTGTGCCTTATTAACTTTCTGTAAAACTTTTGCCAATTATATTGACGCTAATTGCTTTGCACCAATGAATAGAATAAGTTATTGTGATGTAGTCAATGACTTAAGATCACGCTTTGTTAAGAGTGTATAAGAGTGTATATTCTGTATTTACACAGAATAAAAACTTCTTCACTTTTGGATCCTCATCACGTGTGTATGTCATGTCTGACCTAACAGTGACAGTGGTGGCCATGATGGGGACAATGGGGATGATGATGATGATGGGGACATCGATGGTGACGATGAGGGATGAGGATGGTGATGATGATGATAGGGACAGTGGGGATGATGGTGGGGACATTGATGATGACAATGATGGGTGTGGATGAGGGTGATGGTGATGATGGGGACATTGATGTTGACGATGATGGATGAGGATGGTGGTGATGATGATAGAGACAGTGGGGATGATGGTGAGAACATTGATGATGACAATGATGGGTATAGATGAGGGTGATGGTGATGATGGGGACAGTGGGGATGATGATGATGGGGGCGATGATGGCAGTGATGGATGGGGATGAGGGTGGTGGTGATTATGGGGACATTGGGTATGATGATGGTGACATTGATGATGACAATGATGGGTGCAGATGAGGGTGGTGGCCATGATGGGGACAATGGGGTTAATGATGATGAGGACATTGATGGTGACGATGATGGATGTGGATGAGGGTGGTGGCCATGATGGGGACAATGGGGATGATGATGATGGGGACAATGATGGTGACAATGATGGTTGTGGATGAGGTTGGTGGCCATGATGGGGACAATGAGGATAATGATGGTGTTACAGGTTAACACAATTTAGTTTTTAGTTAAAGAGGAATATGGAATACTGCCCTGTCAGGACCTTAGAATTGTTTTAGAGGAGGGCAGGGACCTATCAGAGACCAGTTCTTGGCTATTGGCATGCAGTTAGACCGCTGAGAAACTGATACGACTTTTTGGGTAATACCCATATAAAACTAAGACCTAAACCAGACAGCCCTTTTTGCTTCTAGCCTCAAAAGAGGTAAGAGGCCTGTCCTGGCATATAGCATCCATTTTAATATTTGTGAAAAACCAACTTTAGACTCTGTGTCTGTACATGGTGGTTTGACCAGGATGTGAGTTTCTTCTAAGGAAGTTGTAGTGGATGTTGACAGCTTGGTTGACCAGTTGAGGAGCTAGGTACGCCTCTGGATAACCCAGCCTTAAAACCAGAGGTTCTCAGGTGACGCGCTCTCCTCCTTCCGGCAGGCCACGAGGTAACATCTTGGGCAGGAGGGTGGACGTAGCCAAGAGATTTGTATTCTATTTCATCTGTTGTAAAAGCAGATATTTCTTTATCTCTTGTAACTCCAGGGCTTCTTATCTCTGTCACCACCCGTCCATCCTCCATGGAGAAATCTTCTGATAATGGGCCATGAAGGCTCACCAATGACATCACACATGACATCATCGGGGATATCTGCTGATAATGGGCCATGAAGGCTCACCAATGACATCACACATGACATTCATCAGGGATATCTGCTGATAATGGGCCATGAAGGCTCATCAGTGACATCACACATTACATCACCCCATTGTATATCCTCTGTTAATGGGCCATGAAGGCTCACCAATGACATCACACATGACATCATCCATTGGGAGATGCTCCACCCAGTGTGGAGGGAGCCAACCATTCCTACCTGGATAAAAACTGAGACTCAGGAACAGCAGGGATCTGATTTTTCCACCAGAGGAAGACCGGATCCATCTCACCACCTTGGGACTTGTCCTAGGTTACAATGAAAAATTGTGCCCAAGGTTTGTATTCTATCCCCATGAGCCGTTGGAGCCAGGGTGGGGCAGTGTTTTCCTTATCTTCTGTTAACGAGCCTAACAATGCCTTGCCCATGACTCATAGATAACTTCCTCCGGGAGTTATCTCTGTTTAATGGGCCATCAAGGACCCACTGCATGACTCATAGAATGAGATCAGCCCATTGGGAGATGCTCCGCCCAGGGGGAGGAGCCAAGCATTCCCACCTGGATAAATCCAGGGTTTGGGACAGCACAGGCAGCTTTTTATCCACTGGACTCCCAGAGGAGACAAGAGCTACCAGACGCTTCTACAGGAATCACCGCTTTGACAAGACCATCGCATCTGGACTGCTACTACCACCCTAACAGGGTGTCAGGTTGTATTCTGACTCAGTCAGTGGGTTTTTTTTTGTACTATTACTTTTATTTTACTTTCTTTTATTTCTTTTCTTTTCCTCTTATTAAATTGTGTTTCTGACTTGGAGTCTTTCACTGGTTTTGCTTTCAAACCAGCACATATTTTTGGCGCCCAACGTGGGGCACGAGGTACTGAAAAAAGTCAGAATTACAATTTTGTATTGGGAAAAAAGACACCTTTTCACCATGATGCTCAGCATGTTCACATCTGTCTTGTACCTAGCTCTCTATATTTTTCCGCACATGGGGCAGTATCTGCAGATCTTAATATTCTAGTGTAAACCAGGGTATTGCACTAAAATTGCTTTATTAGTCTTTTATGTCTATTGCATGATAACCTCCGAGGCAATGAGCACAATTCGGAATATGTACTCAATTTTGTTGTCTTGTCCCGGTCTAGGATGTTTTGTTTGGGGTCTCAACAATCTCACCCAGCCGCAGTGGGGAGGGGTAAAGAATAATTTTTTCCCGTCTTTTAGGCCTGATACAGCAGTTTTTGAAAATATTGAGTTCTCTCTGGATACCAAGGACAGCATAATTTTGTTGTTAGTACTGCTTTCTCTTCTCTGCACAGCCTGCACCATGCTTAAAGTGCAACGTTTTCTTGAAGCAGAAGAGAAAGGAACCAAAAGCCAGACAACAGTGTCCGAGTCTACGCAGACTGTCACAGAGGAAACAGAAGCCAAAAGCCAGGCAACAGTGTCCGAGTCTACACAGACTGCCACAGAGGAAATAGAAGCCAAAAGCATGGCAACAATGTCCGCATCTACACAGACTGTCACAGAGGAGAAAGGAACCGAAATCAAGGCAACAGTGTCCGCATCTACACAGACTGTCACAGAGGAGAAAGGAACCGAAATCAAGGCAACAGTGCCCACGTCCACGCAGACTGCCACAGAGGAGAAAGAAGCCAAAAATGCCAGCATTTCCACACAAACCATCACTGAACTGGAACAGCCTAAACCGGTAGCAGTTGCTCCTGTTCAGAAGAAGAAAGCAAAGAGCAAATCAGTCCGCATAGTGACTGATGAGGATGCAGCAGGACCTTCGCACCTTCACACAGCAGAAGAGACAGAGCCAGAGATCATCACTCGCTCTCTGTCCCTGGGTGAGCTGCGTGACCTGCGGAGGGAATTCACCCGCCAGACAAATGAATCCGTCCTGACTTGGCTGCTCCGTATCTGGGATGCTGCAGCCAATGACACCATTCTGGATGGAAGTGAGGCCAGGCAACTGGGATCACTGTCCCGGGATGTGGTCATTGACCAGGGGATCGGGAGAACCCAAGAAACTCTCAGCCTCTGGCGACGACTGCTAACAAGTGTGAAGGACAGATACCTTTGTAAAGAAGATCTCCAGGTGCATCAAGGAAAGTGGAGCACAATAGAACAAGGTATCCGATGCCTGAGGGAATTGGCTGTGCTGGAGATCATTTTCTCAGAGGACGAGAGATTTCCTAAAAGCCCAGATGAAGTCCAGTGCACGTCGCAGATGTGGTTGAGATTCGCACGGCTTGGACCAGAGATGTATTCCCGTTACCTGGCAACGCTGCAATGGAGGGCAGGCGAGGACAGGGTGGGAGTCTTGGTCAATAAACTAAGAATTTATGAAGACACTGTCACCGCCCCATTTCGTACCCATGTCTCATCCGTGGATACAAGGCTGGCTGAGCAAGTCCGAAGCTTGATTGAAGAGGGCCATCAGAAACTGAAAAAAGAACTTAAGGAAGAAATTTACCACGTCTCACCAGAACCAACAAGAGTCTCTGCCATTAGGAGCAGGCGTCCCCCAGCCAGGGAGAGAACATACACTCCACGAAGTAACCTCTGGTTTTTTCTTCGGGAGCATGGAGAAGACATGAGGAAGTGGGATGGAAAACCCACGTCCTCCTTAGCAGCCCGGGTATGTGAACTGAAAAGAGAGACCCCTACCACAAGAAGTTCATCTAGAGTCAATGCTGCTCCAGTCTCTCGAGCACAAAACTCCAGACGGCATAGGAATGATGATATGACTGATCCTCTCAAAGGAACCTCAGGAACACATTTACAGGAAGAGAGTAGCGTGTACCATGACCAGGAATAGGGGGGCCCTGCCTCTAGCCAGGTAGAGGAAAGGGACAATCGGATCTATTGGACTGTGTGGATCCGATGGCCTGGCACATCTGACCCACAAAAGTATACAGCTTTGGTTGACACTGGCTCTCAATGTACCCTGATGCCATCAAGGTACGTAGGAACAGAATCCGTCTCTATTTCTGGAGTGACAGGAGGGTCCCAGCAGCTGACTGTAGTGGAGGCCGAAATGAGTTTAACTGGGAATGGGTGGCAAAAACACCGCATTGTGACTGGCCCAGAGGCCCCATGCATCCTTGGCATAGACTATCTCAGAAATGGATATTTCAAAGACCCAAAAGGATATCGTTGGGCTTTTGGGATAGCTGCTGTGGTGAAAGAAGACATCAGACAACTGAATACCTTGCCTGGTCTCTCAGATGACCCCTCTGCTGTGGGACTGCTGAGAGTTGAAGAGCAACAAGTACCAATCGCCACAGCAACAGTGCACCGTCGGCAATACCGCACCAACAGAGACTCTGTGATTCCTATCCATGAGATGATTCGTAAACTGGAGAGCCAAGGGGTGGTCAGCAAGGCTCATTCACCTTTCAACAGCCCTATATGGCCAGTGCGTAAGTCCAGTGGAGAATGGAGACTGACTGTGGATTATCGTGGTCTGAATGAAGTCATGCCACCACTGAGCGCTGCTGTACCAGACATGTTAGAGCTTCAGTACGAGCTAGAGTCCAAAGCAGCAAAGTGGTACGCAACCATCGACATTGCCAATGCCTTCTTCTCCATTCCTTTGGCAGCAGAGTGCAGGCCTCAGTTTGCTTTCACCTGGAGGGGTGTGCAGTATACCTGGAACTGACTGCCCCAGGGGTGGAAGCACAGTCCCACAATCTGCCATGGACTGATCCAGACTGCATTGGAAAAAGGCGAGGCTCCTGAACATCTCCAGTATATTGATGACATTATTGTATGGGGGAACACAGAAGGAGAAGTCTTCAAGAAAGGAGAGAAGATTATCCAGATTCTACTGAAAGCTGGTTTTGCCATTAAGCGAAGTAAGGTTAAGGGGCCAGCTCGAGAAATCCAGTTCCTGGGAGTCAAGTGGCAAGATGGTCGTCGCCAGATACCCACAGAAGTAATCAACAAGATCACCACAATGTCTCCACCAACAAGCAAGAAGGAAACACAAGCTTTCCTAGGCGCCATAGGCTTTTGGAGAATGCACATTCCTGAGTATAGCCAGATTGTGAGTCCTCTCTACCTGGTTACCCGCAAGAAGAATGATTTCCACTGGGGCCCTGAACAGCAGCAAGCCTTTGCCCAGATCAAGCAGGAGATCGCTCATGCGGTAGCCCTTGGCCCAGTGAGGACAGGACCAGATGTGAAGAATGTGCTTTACTCAGCAGCCGGGAACAATGGCCTGTCCTGGAGCCTTTGGCAGAAAGTGCCTGGTGAGACTCGGGGTCGACCACTGGGATTCTGGAGTCGAAGCTACAGAGGGTCCGAAGCCAACTACACTCCCACGGAGAAGGAAATCTTGGCTGCCTATGAAGGAGTTCAAGCTGCCTCAGAAGTAATTGGCACTGAAACACAGCTGCTTCTGGCACCCCGACTGCCGGTGCTGGGGTGGATGTTCAAGGGAAAGGTTCCTTCCACGCATCATGCAACCGACACTACTTGGAGCAAATGGATTGCTCTCATTACACAGCGTGCCCGTATTGGAAACCCAAATCGCCCTGGGATTCTGGAAGTTATAACGAACTGGCCTGAAGGTGAGACTTTTGGATTATCCTCTGAAGAAGAAGAGGAGCAAAGTGACACGTGCTGAGGAGGCCCCACCATATAACGAGCTACCGGAGACTGAGAGACGATACGCCCTCTTCACTGATGGTTCCTGCCGAATTATAGGCGCTGACCGGAAATGGAAAGCTGCAGTATGGAGCCCCACACGACGAGTTGCCCAAGCTACCGAGGGACACGGTGGATCGAGTCAGATGGCAGAGCTTAAAGCTGTCCAGCTGGCTTTGGATATTGCTGAACGAGAGAAGTGGCCAAGGCTCTATCTCTACACCGACTCATGGATGGTAGCTAATGCCCTGTGGGGATGGCTGAATGGCTGGAAAAAGGCCAACTGGCAGCGCAGAGGGAAACCCATCTGGGCTGCTGAGATTTGGCAGGACATTGCTACCCGAGTAGAGAAGCTGACCGTGAAAGTTCGACACATAGATGCACACATACCCAAGAGTTGGGCTAATGAGGAGCATTGCAACAATGAGCAGGTAGACAAAGCTGCCAAGGTGAAAGTATCACAGGTGGATCTAGACTGGCAGCACAAGGGAGAATTATTCCTAGCTCGTTGGGCCCATGATGCCTCTGGTCATCAGGGAAGAGATGCAACATACCGATGGGCCCGTGACCGAGGGGTGGACCTTACTATGGACAGCATCTCACAAGTCATCCATGACTGTGAGACCTGCGCTGCAATCAAACAGGCCAAGCGGGTGAAGCCTTTGTGGTACGGCGGACGATGGTTGAAGTACAGGTATGGGGAAGCCTGGCAAATTGACTACATCACCCTTCCCCAGACCCGCCAAGGCAAGCGCTACGTGCTGACCATGGTAGAAGCAACCACAGGATGGCTGGAGACCTACCCTGTGCCTCACGCTACTGCCCGGAATACCATCCTGGGCCTTGAAAAGCAAGTCCTGTGGAGACACGGCACCCCAGAGAGAATCGAGTCTGACAACGGGACACATTTTAAGAATGGCCTTATAAACACATGGGCCAAAGAACATGGTATTGAATGGATATATCACATCCCTTACCATGCACCAGCTGCCGGGAAAGTTGAACGGTGCAATGGACTATTAAAGACTACCCTGAAGGCACTTGGCGGAGGGACCTTCAAGAATTGGGACATAAACTTAGCCAAAGCCACCTGGATGGTCAACACCCGAGGCTCCATCAATCGAGCTGGTCCTGCCCAGTCTGAACCCTTGCACACAGTGGATGGAGATAAAGTCCCTGTGGTACACATGAAAGGGATTTTAGGAAAGACTGTTTGGATTAATCCCACCTCAGGCAAAGGCAGACCCATCCGTGGGATTGTTTTTGCTCAAGGACCTGGTTATACTTGGTGGGTAATGCAAAAAGATGGAGAGACCCGTTGTGTACCACAAGGAGACCTAATTTTAAGTGAGAACTAGAATTAGTGTGTAAGGTTTCATTCTGTGTATACATGTATGTATCTCTGAGAATGTATGATGTAGATGGTGATAGAATAAGGGGTGGATTATGTCCTAGGTTACAATGAAAAATTGTGCCCAAGGTTTGTATTCTATCCCCATGAGCCGTTGGAGCCAAGGTGGGGCAGTGTTTTCCTTATCTTCTGTTAACGAGCCTAACAATGCCTTGCCCATGACTCATAGATAACTTCCTCCGGGAGTTATCTCTGTTTAATGGGCCATCAAGGACCCACTGCATGACTCATAGAATGAGATCAGCCCATTGGGAGATGCTCTGCCCAGGGGGAGGAGCCAAGCATTCCCACCTGGATAAATCCAGGGTTTGGGACAGCACAGGCAGCTTTTTATCCACTGGACTCCCAGAGGAGACAAGAGCTACCAGACGCTTCTACAGGAATCACCGCTTTGACAAGACCATCGCATCTGGACTGCCACTACCACCCTAACAGGGTGTCAGGTTGTATTCTGACTCTGTCAGTGGTTTTTTTTGTACTATTACTTTTATTTTACTTTCTTTTATTTCTTTTCTTTTCCTCTTATTAAATTGTGTTTCTGACTTGGAGTCTTTCACTGGTTTTGCTTTCAAACCAGCACAGGACTTTTCCTATTCCATTATCTGTACCCCACAGAACCTCATCTAGGATTTATTTGGACTGCTTCCAACACCCTGACCATCAGGGTGTCAGGTCATATTCCTGACTCTGTCAGGGTTTTTCCAGGACTTTTGTTTTGCTTGCTTGCTTATCTTTGTACTACTGCATTTGTATTTTGGTTTTTTTTATTATTCCTATTAAAGAACTGTTACTCCTATTCCCATATCTTTGCCTGAAAGCCCCTAATTGCAAAATTATAGTAATTTGGAGGGGAGGGGGGTGACATTCTCCATTCCAAGGAAAGCTCTCGCTTTCCCTGGCAGACAACTGGCTTTCAAAACCAAGACACCAGGCCTCTGGGGGCCGCTGCCCATGGAGGGGGAGCAGCCCAGGTGAGCTGGGCCCCTTTTTTCCCCCTTGGCTGCTGGCAGGTTGGGGCCGGCCCCGGCCATGCCAGAGCCCCGGGCCATGAAAAGATGGGGTCTCCCTCCCCAGGGGGGGCCTAGGGACCAGCCCGAGCCTGGGCATGTTATCAGCATTTATTATTCCTGATTGCCCAGCCACTCCGAGCTCGCACCTTCAGCTTCTCCTCCCGGCTTGGCTTTGAAACTTGACACCATATGCAGAATCAGAGAGAGAAAACCTGGACATGATTATAACCCTTTTTTAGGCAAGATGAAGCTTTCAGAACTCCAACCCTTTCCCAAAGGGAGAGAAGAAGATCAGAGTGATTTAAAATGTAGAGAGACTCCATGTCAGCGAAAGAACTGATAAAGGTTATCTGGAAGGAGGGATTGAGGAAGTGGACATTTTTTGTCTGGACTTCTCTAGATGTAAAGCATGGAGAAATGGACTATTCCTTGCAATATATTAGTGCTGTTTTAGGGAAATGCTGTTCTAGCTGAAGGTGATGGACTGATGTAACTGAGATTTCATTGAGGATGTTGTAAGAGTAAATGTTAAAATGGTTGAAACTAACTGAAAAGTCATAGTTTCGTCTCTCTGTGTTGGTTGAGGGAAAGTGAACAGTTTCTCAGGAAAGGGAAGTGTTTTGAAGTTCCAGTTTCTTTTTTTCCTTTATTCTTTAGAGTGTGTAAACAAACTATCTTTGTAACTTGGAAAGTTCAGGCCTGTTTTGCTCTTTATTTTCTCTGAGTCAAAACATCACAAATTTGGTGTGTTGGCCAGGAAAAGTCAAAATTAGTGAATGTGAAACCGCTACACTACAACACAAGGGTGCAGAATTTGGGGTGCAGGGATTGAGGTGTAAAATTTGGGTTTAAAAATGTGGGGTTCAGGGTTTGGGGTGGAAAATGTGAGGTTCAGGGTCTGGGGTGTGAAATGTGGGGTGCAGAATTTGGGGTGGAGAGTTTGGGGTGCAGAATTTGGGGTGTAGGGATTGAGGTACAAAGTTTGGGTTGAGAAATGTGGGGTGCAGAGTTTGGGGTGGGAAATGTGGGGTTCAGGGTTTGGGGTGTGGGGTTTGGGGTGCAAAATGTGGGTTGAGAAATGTGGGGCACAGATTTTGGGGTGCGGAGTGTAGGGTGCAGAATTTGGGGTGCAGGGATTGAGGTACAAAGTTTGGGTTGAGAAATGGGGGGTGCAAGACTCTGGAGTGCAGGGGTTGGGGTGCGAAATGTGGGGTGCCGAGTTTGGGGTGCGGAGGTTAGGGTCCCTTGACCCCCTATGGGGTCCCCATGTCCTCCATGGTGTCCCCATGTCCCCTGTGGTGTCCCCGTGTCCCCTGTGTGTCCTTATAACCCCTACAGCTTCTCCATGTCCCCTGGGGTGTCCCTATGTCCTCTGCGATGTCCCCTGTCCCCTGCAATGTCCCCCCCACCTCAGACACCCCAAGCCAGGTGCTCAGAAATTTCTGTTTTAATTTAAAACAAAACAAAACAAAACAAAAAACGGGGAGGGGAAAAAAGGTGACCAGAGAGTGATGACACCTGAGCACCTGAGGGTTGGGTGACACCCAGAGGGGGTTGGTGACACCCCAGGGTTGGGCGACACCTGAGGGTTGGGTGACACCCGAGGATTGGGTGACAAAGGGTTAGGTGACACCCAGAGGGGGGTGGTGACACTTGATGGTTTGTGACACCTCAGGGATGGGTGACACCCAGAGGGGGTTGGTGACACTCGAAGGGGATTGGTGAAACTCGAAGGGGGTTGGTGACACTCGAAGGGGGTTGGTGACACCCAGAGGGGATTGGTGATACCCAAGGGGGATTGGTGACACCCAGAGAGGTTTGGTGACAGCCAATGGTTTGTGACACCCCAAGGTTGGGTGACACCCAGAGGGGGTTGGTGACACCCAGAGCGGGTAGGAGACACCCAGGTGGCCCTGGGGACTCAGTTGGGACAGCCGAAGAACATCATGGACTCGGCGAAGTCGAGGAGGTCCTGGCAGCGTTCCTGCAGCTCCGCGTCCTGGCACGCGTCTGCCGAGGGCCACTCCTCCAGCCACGTGTCCTTCCCGATCAGGTACGAGTACCTGGGGACATGGGGACACCGTGGGGACACCGTGGGGACACCGAGGGGACACCGTGGGGACACCGAGAGGACACCACGGGGACACCATGGGGACACCGCAGGGACACCGCGGGGACACAGGGACATCAGGGATAATGGGGACGGGGGATATAGGGGCAATGGGGAAATAGGAGCAATGAGGACACTGTCAGGACACCGTGGGGACACTGTGGGGACACAGACACAGCAGTGGGGACAGCAGTGGGGACAGTGGGGACAATGGTGATATAGGGGCAACGGGGACAGCCATGAGGACAGCAGCAGGGATAGCCATGGGGACATGGGGACAGCCGTGGGGACACAGGAACAGCAGCAGGGACAACAGCGGGGGCAGTGGGGTCAATGGGGATACAGGGGCAATGCGGAGAGCCATGGTGACACAGGGACAGCCACGGGGACATGGGGACAAGGGGACAGTGGGGACAATGGGGATATAGGGGCAATGGGGACAGCTGTGGGGACATGGGGACAGCCGTGGGGACAGCAGTGGGGACAGCAGTGGTGACGGCCATGGGGACATGGGGGCATAGTCTCTGATGGAGACAATGGGGAAGGTGGGGATATAGGGGCAGTGGGGACAGATGTGGGGACATGAGGACAGCCATGGGGACATGGGGACAGTGTCCCTCCTGCATCCCCCCTGTGCCCCACCATGTCCCTCCCATGTCCCTCCATCTCCCTCCATGTCCCACCCGTGTCCCCCCATGCCCCCCCATGTCCTCCCGTGTCCCCCAATGTTCCCTCCATATCCCCCCATGTCCCTCCCATGTCCCTCCCGTGTCCCTCCCACGTCCCTCCCTTGTCCCTCTGTATCCATCCATGTCCCTCCCCGGGTCCCCCCCCTTGTCCCCAGTGTCCCCCCCCGGTGTCCCCGGTGTCCCTACTTTCTGCCGGTGACCCAGAGGTCGCTGGCCTGTCCCCAGACCAGGTACTCGTGTCCCCTGCGCAGGCTCAGGGCGTCCCTGCACTTCCGGTGGCTCACGAAGGTCCTGTTGCTGCCCGCGGGGTTCTCGTCCGTGCCTGTAACCAAAGTGTCACCAAAGTATCACCAAAGTGTCACCAAAGTGTCACCAAAGTGTCACCCTGTCACCATGTCCCTGTCCCCCCCCGTGGTGGCCGTACCCATCTTGATGACCGACAGGATGTCCATGATGTAATTGTCGTGGGACGGGGTCTCCTCCTGGGCCACCATCCTCACCTTGTACACTGCCAGGAGACACGGGGACAGTGCTGTCACCTCCACCAGAGTGGCCCCTCCTTGTCCCCTCCATGTCCCCTGTCCCTGCCCCTTCCATGTCCTCCATGTCCCTAACCCCACCCGCCATGACACTGTATCCTCCAATGTCCCCAGTGTCCCCATTGTCCCCATTGCCCCTATTGTCCTCAATGCTCCCATCGCCCCCATTCTCCCCGATGTCCCCAATGTTCCTGCTGTCCCCAATGCCCCCATTGTCCCCAATGTCCCCATTGTCACCTACGCCCCCAATGCCCCCAATGCCCCCATTGTCCCCAATGTCCCCATTGTCACCTACGCCCCCACTGTCCCCAATGCCCCCACTATCCCCATTTTCCTCATTGTCCCCATTGTCCCCATTGTCCCCACTGTCCCCATGTCCCACCGAAGTCCACGCCAGGCTGGCAGGCTCGCTCGACGCGTTGTTTGACGGTGATGGCCTCGGGCTGCTCCTGCTGCTGGAAGCAGCTCTCTGTGGGGACATCATGGGGATATCATGGGGACGTCATGGGGACACAGCCATGACAAGGTCAACTGTGCCAGGGATGTGTCCCCTTCACAGTCGTGACATGTGACTTCATCAATGGCATGTTACCACCAGGGCCATGATGTGTCCCATCACATCAAGGTGTCCCACCATGGCCATGACACATCCCCACCATGACTGTGACATGTCCAACCATGGTGGGGACATGTCCCCATCATGACTGTCACATGTCCCCACCATGACCATGATGTGTCCCACCATGGCCATGACATGTCCCCATCACATCAAGATGTCCCATCATGACCATGATGTGTCCCACCATGACAGGGACATGTCCCCACCACGACCATGAATTGTCCCATCACATGAAGGTGTCACACCATGGCCATGACACATCTCCACCAAGGCCGTCATGCGTCCCCATCATGGCCGTGACATGTGCCATCATGACTGTGACATGTCCCCACCATGGCCATGACCTGTGCCCATCACATCAAGGTGTCCCATCATGACCATGACATGTGCCACCATGGCTGTCATGTGTCCTCACCATGGCCATGACGTGTCCCCACCATGACCATTACGTCTCCCACCGTGGCCGTGACATGTGCCCGTCATGACTGTCACATGTCCTCATCGTGACCATGACGTACGTGTCCCACCATGGCCATGACATGTCCCACCCTGCCAGGGCTGTCTGCCAACCCCATGTTCCCATGTCTCCGTGTCCCCGTGTCCCCAGTGTCACCTTCAGCGCAGCGACAAACGTCCCCCTGGCAGATCTTGGTCAGTTTCCCTCCCTCCTTGTCTGGGTGGTAGAACCGGGTGCAGCGATCATCTGTGGGGACAGCAGGGGACATCAGGGGACAGCAGGGGACAGCAGGGGACAGCAGGGGAATTGGGGACATCAGGGGACATCAGGGACATGGGGACAGCAGGGGACAGCAGGGGACATGGGAAAAGCAGGGGACAACTGGGGATATCAGCTGGAGGACATGGGGACAGTGGGGGACATCAGCTGGGGGGACACAAGGACATGGGGACATCATCCAGGGAGGATGTGAGGACAGTGGGGGACATCAGCTGCGGGGACACAAGGACATGGGGATGGGGGGGAACATCATCTGGGGGGACACGGGGACAGTGGGGGACAGTAGGGGACATCAACCAGGTCCCAGCAGGAGGGCTGGGGACAGTGCAGTGGCATAGGGATGGGGACACTAAGCAGGGGATGCGAGTGAGGGAGGGGACACAGAGTGAGGACATCAATGGGACAAAGGCACAGCAGGGGACACGGACAGGACTGCGTGGAGAGCCTGGGGGAGGTAGGCACCCTGGGGTGACACAGAGGACAGGGGAGCCGGGGGTGACATGGGAGACTCAGGTGACAGAGGTGACACAGGTGACAGAGGTGACACACAGGTGACAAGGTGACAGTGCCACACCGATGGTGTAGTAGCTGTAGATGGTGACGGCTGCGGGCTGGATCAGCCCCACCTGGAAGCGCTGGTGAGCCTTGAAAGCGAAACACTCCTCGGCCTTGTGTGACACCTGGGGACAGTGACACAGGGGACACGGGGACAGGGACACGGGGACAGGGACACAGGGGATAGGGACATGGGGACATGGGGACAGGGACACAGGGACAGGGACAGAGGGGACAGGGAACAGGGACAGGGGAAAGGAGAGAGGGACAGTGACAGGGGACACAGGGACACAGAAAGGGATGGGGACAAGGGACAGTGACAAGGACATTGGGACAGAGGACATGGGGACATGGGGACAGGGACAGAGGACATGGGGGTGGCACTCAGACTGGCTGTGAGCCACCCCCCCCAGCCCACCTGGTGCTGTCCCCAGCCATGCCCCTGTGCTGTCCCCACCCATCACCTGCAGCCATTTCTGTCCTTGTCACCACCTTGAGACTGTTTCTGTCACCATCCTATCCCCATTCACGTTCCCAAGCCCAGCAGTGTCCCTGTCACAGCCCTGTCCCTGTTCCCATCCCTGTCCTCTTGTGACATTGCTGATTTCTGCCCCATGCTGGGAACCAATTGTGACATTGCTGATTTCTGCCTCACATTGGGTGCCAATTGTGACATTGCTGATTTCTGCCTCACATTGGGTGCCAATTGTGACATTGCTGATTTCTGCCTCACACTGCGTGCCAATTGTGATATTGCTGATTTCTGCCTCACATTGGGTGCCAATTGTGACATTGCTGATTTCTGCCCCACATTGGGCACCAATTGTGACATTGCTGATTTCTGCCCCATGCTGGGAACCAATTGTGACTTTGCTGATTTCTGCCTCACGTTGGGCACCGATTGTGACATTGCTGATTTCTGCCCTTCGTTGGGCACCAACTGGGACATTGCGTGTTTAGGAGTGGAGCTGGTGCCTTATTCCCAAGAGGCTCCAGAGAAGCAGCTGGCTGGAGCATCCCAGGCAAAGCAATCAGGCTCCCTCAGCCATGTGCACGCCACATGGCCAGCAGCAGAGAGAGGCAGAAGGCCCTTGGTCTGGAAGGGTTCCAGCAGTTTATTTCCAGGTGGTGCTGAAGGGCTGTCCCAGTGCCAAGAGGGCGATTTTGGGCCAGTCCTTGGCTTAAGTAAGGGTTACAGCAGCCAATGACCTTGAGGAACGGGGGTGGTGCAAAGGGCAGGGAAGGTCAAGGTCCAATAGGGAGACGGGGTCGGTCACCAGGGAGACACCAAGGGATGGGAGAATCTACAGGGCAGGGGGGAACCCAGGGCAAACCATTGTACAGAGCACCATGGGGAGGTCCTGTCTCTCAGGCCAGGCAGGTGATTTTAATTTATCCTGCCAGGGCCAGCTCCTAGGTGTTCTATCAAAAGGTTGCAGGGATTCCACATCCTCTAACACCCTCACACCTTGTCATTGTCACATCTTGTCCCTGTCCCATCTTGTCCCTGTCCCATCATATCCCCACCCCTGTCCCATCCCATCCCTGTCCCAGTCCTTGTCCTATCCCTGTCCCTGTCCCACCATGTCTCCATCCTGTCCCTGCCCCACCTTGTCATTGTCCCTGTCCCCCTCTCTGTCCTGTCTCACCCCAATGTCCCCAATGTCCCCAGTGTCCCCACCTTGTCCAGGTAGATGATGACGTTGCTGCGCTCTTGGTCCTTGTCCAGCTCGAACTTGGAGATGTACCTGTCCACGCCTTCGGACAGCTGGGGACACCGGGGACAGGGTGACACAGGGGACGGTGGGAATGTGGGACACCAGGGTCACCAGGGTCACCGGAGACAGTGTGACACCGGAGCACAGGGGACACGCAGGGACACCGGGAATGTGGGACACCAGGGAATGTGGGACACCAGGACATGGTGACACTGGGCCCGTGGGGACACGTGGGGACAAGGAATGGCATCAGGACGTGGGGACACACAGGGACATGGTGACATTGGGCCCATGGGGATACTGGGGAACATGGAATGGTATCAGGACATGGGGACACACAGGGACACAGTGACACGAGACATGTGGGGACACAGGGAACACAAGACACTGGGACATGGTGCCACCAGACCCATGGGGACAATGGGGATATGGGGACACAAGGACACACATGTGGCACTGCGGGGATGCAGTGGCACATGGTGGCACAAAGACACGGGGTGCCCTGTCTCACCCATGTCGCCCTGGGTGTCCCCATGTCCCCTCACCCCGGGTGTCTCCATGTCCCCACACTGACCCTCCTCAGGTCCTGCACGTCCGGCGAGAAGCCCGTGAGCATGGACACGTCCAGGATGGACATGGTGGCATCCATGTCACCCAGGTACCTGTGGGGACAACACTGAGGCCACCCACACCTGTCCCCATCTCCCCACAGTGTCCCCAACCCCACACAGTATCCCCAAACCCTGCGGTGTCCCCAGTGTCCCCTTCCCCTCCCTGTCCCCGATCCCAAAGGTCCCAATGGGACAAGGTGGGGCTGAGCACTCCTTGTCCCTAGTGTCCCCATCCTGTCCCTGATGTCCCTGTCCCCAACATCCCTCCCTCCTGTTCCCCACCCTGTCTCTGCTGTCCCCAATGTCCTCATCCTTTCATGGATATCCCTGTCCCCAGCATCCCCTCCCTGTCCCTGTTGTTCCCCACTGTCCCCAATATCCCCAATGTCCCCAATGTCCCCATTTTCCTCCCTGTCCCCAATGTCCTTCCCCTTCCCCTCCCTGTCCCTGCTGTCCCCAATGTCTCTAATGTCCCCGGCCTCTCTCTGGACATCCCTGGACATCCCATCCCTGTCCTCAGAGTCTCCATCCTTTCCCTGGTGTGACTGGCCCCAACATCCCCTCCCTGTCCCTGCTGTCACCAATGTCCCCAATGTCCCCAACCTCTGTGTCCCTGTCCCCAGCACCTCCTCCCTGTCCCTGCTGTCCCCAGTGTCCCCGCTGTCCCCAGTGTCCCCACCTGGTGCAGATGGTGATCTTGAAAGACCTGATGACATCCTCCTCTTCCTTGCCTGGGTGGGGATAACGAGGGGACATTGAAGGGGACACGGGACGCACACAAGGGAATGTGGGGACAGGGCCTCGGGAGGGGACACCGAGGACAGAGAGGGGACAGTTGGGGACTCACCCATGTTCACCTCCTCTACGTCCACGGTCAGGTTGAACTTGTTACATTTTTTGTCCTTCTCGGGGACCTTGGCGTGGTACGTTGTCACCACTGTCATTGTCCCCTTGCCCACACCCTCGGCCTTCACCGTGAAGTCCTCGTTCACCTTGGTCTGAGGGGACAGGGGACGTTGGGAGGGGACAGGGGACATTGGGAGGGGACAGGGGATGTCCCCAAGAGGGACAGGGAGAGGCTCAGGGGCGTGTGGGGGCATGGAGGGGACACAGAAGGGACAGGGACAGGCAGGACACAGAGGGGGTGGCAGCGTTGCCAAGATAGAGGGGACATTGAAGGACACGGAGGGGACATGGAGATCAGGAGGACAGGGAGGTGACAGGGACATTGCAGGTCACAGCAAGGGAGGGGACAAGGTCAGGCTGGGACATTCCAGGCCTGAGAGGACACAGAGGTGACATGGAAGGGACAAGGACAACCAAGGCCATGGCAAGGGGACAGGATGGTGCTGGAACACAAAGAAACCCAGAGGTGACAAGGACAGGGTGACAGCGTGACATGGTGACAAGGTGACAAGGGACAAGGTCGGCCTGGTGTGAGGGTCGGCCCGAAGACCTTTAATAGGCCTCACATTTTTGTCGTGGATAAGAGACTTTGGGGGCAGGAACTGGGACCCTCCCGGCTGTTGGAACCCAGGACATCCCTCTGGCTGCCCTGGGTGGTCCGAGACCCTGGCAAGGGGTCCAGAGACCCAGGCACAAAGTCAAAAATACCAGTGCTTTCCATTTTAGCCCATGGGAGCGGTTACCAACCTTGTATGAAGAATTACAAACCACAAGAGTTTGATTAGGGTGAGAATTAACTTATTACCGGGTATTAATGTAGAATTTTGGGGTTTTGTAATGGGGGTTCAAGGAGGCAAGATGGAGGAATCTGGGAGCGTCCTTGTCCTTCTCCTTCTTCCTCTTGTCCTCCATCTTCTGCTGTGGTGGTGGCACTTTTGGATTGGTTTAGTATAGAGGTGCCCTGTCTAACACAGGTGATAGGTATTGGTACCTCACTATAAACACAGATCACAGAATATTTGGTATAAAAGATTACGACTGCCCTCAGGGTGGTCAGTCAGCGATGACCAGCACTGCAGCCAGCACCCAAGCCGGGTGAGAACAAAATGTACCAGATAAGGAGCAATAAAAAACCCTGAGAACTTGAGCTGACACATCCCGACTCTCTCTTCTGCCACTGGGGCTTGGGACAAGAACTTTTAACAAACATCTCGAGGGTTATCAGCCCAAAGAACCAAGACCCGGCCTGGTGAGTGACTCGAGCTGCTGCCGGACCTGCATCCCGCCAGGTGTGTTGACTGAAATTTGCTGCCAGACCTGCATCCTGCCGAGTGTGTTGACTCAAGTTTGCTGCCAGACCTACCGTCCCGCCAGGTGTGTTGACTGAAAGTTTGCTGCCAGACCTACCATCCCGCCAGGTGTGTTGACTCAAGTTTGCTGCCAGACCTACCATCCTGCCAGGTGTGTTGACTCAAGTTTGCTGCAAGACCTACCATCCCGCCAGGTGTGTTGACTCAAGTTTGCTGCCGGATCTGCATCCTGCCAGGTGTGTTGACGCAAGTTTGCTGCCAGACCTACCATCCTGCCAGGTGTGTTGACTCAAGGTTGCTGCCAGACCTACCATCCCGCCGGGTGTGTTGACTCAAGTTTGCTGCCGGATCTGCATCCTGCCAGAACGATGGGGGCCACGGTACGCTGCCCCTCGGTGCACTGAACCATCCGTGCCAGGGCTGAAGC
Organism: Acrocephalus scirpaceus scirpaceus; assembly: GCA_910950805.1. Classification (NCBI taxonomy): domain Eukaryota; kingdom Metazoa; phylum Chordata; class Aves; order Passeriformes; family Sylviidae; genus Acrocephalus; species Acrocephalus scirpaceus. The sequence continues at coordinate 44,865 of OU383803.1, forward strand.
CACCAGCCTGTCCTGTTCCCCGCACGGTGCATGGGCTGACTCCAATTATGAGAATCCCCCCCAACTGGGGGTGCCTCTCGCCTCTAAAGGACATTTATATATCAGCCTTGGAGAAGACTCTCCCTCGAGGCCTCCCCACGGAAGAGACGGATCTATTAGCACACGCCACGAGGATTTTGAAGGTGGTCTATTGGTGGAGAAAGCTACGAGGACCCGTCTCCATCCATTGGTAGCTATTCCTCTGTCTCTCCTTCTCTATCCTCTTTATGAAAACACTTCCACTGTTATAATTGCCGGGAAATTCCGGGGACCTGATGGGGAAGGCACCTTGTACCCCAAACTTACAGCAAAATTTTGTCCTACAATGAAATGGAAGTGCATTAACACACCTCCCTTATGTCATGTTGCTGTCACACCCAGGATTCCAAGACCAACGATGTTGTAATTGCTAAAGACTGTAATAATGAACCTACAGACTGCTGGCATAATTTTACCTTAACCAAATCAACTGATGTGACCTCCAACTGGTACAATAACTCGGCAAATCGATCAGGTCTGAGAGGCTTAGCTTATAAATTTAAAATAAACGCCATAAGTAAGCCTATAACAAGCACAGTAGTCACACCACAAATAGTAGAAGAGACTAAGAGCACTCCCAATTATGCAATCAGGTGGTCTATTGGTGGAGAAAGCTATGAGGACCTGTCTCCATCTGTTGGTAGCTATTCCTCTGTCTCTCCTTCTCTACCCTTTTCTCTCTCTTTCTCTCTCTCTCCGTATCTCTTCCTCCCTCTCTGTTCCTTTTGACTATCGCGTATCAGTTTTGTGGGCACATCAATAAAAGGTGCATTGATTTTTGGTTAAACTGTACTCTTGTTGCCTCCTTTACTTTCTGAAGCCACTACGAACTCAGCTCATAATTAAAAGCGGGTTGTAACACCTGGGATATGCCGAGCTTTGAGAGGACACAGAGGGGACAGGACACGGATGGGACATGGAAGGGACAAGGACAATGGTGGCCATGCTGATGGGACGGGATTATCCCAGGCCACGAGGAGACCCAGAGGTGACAGTGCCAGGTGCCAGGTGAAAGTGACAGGTGACAGGTGACAGGGACAAGGTGACAGTGTGACAAGGTGACAAGGTGACAAGGTGACAAGGGACAAGGTCAGCCTGGGACATCCGAAGCCTTGAGAGGACACAGAGGGGACAGGACACAGAAGGAACAATGGTGGCCACGGCAATAGGACGGGATTATCCCAGGCCACGAGGACACTCAGGGGTGACAGTGCCAGGTGCCAGGTGCCAGGGACAGGGACAGGTGCCAGGGACAGGGACAGTTACCTCAGCGGAGCGCGCCAGCAGCGCGTTGTGGTTCTCAATGCGGTATTTGATGGCGCGGGCGCGGCTCGGCAGCAGCACCGACACGTCCAGCTCCAGCTGCTCCTTTGTCTGTGGCTTTGTCTGCTGGTACTGGGCCAGCGCTTGGAACACCATGATGGTGGCCTGAGGGGACACCGGTGTCACCAGGGCTTGGGGACACCAGCTATGTATCCACCCAGTACTGGGACAGCATTTAGAGCAACAGGATGGTGGACTGAGGGGGCACTGGTGTCACCAGAGCTTGGGGACACTAGGTGGAGACCCCACAAGGGCTCCTGGGTGGCCTGAGGGGACACGCGTGTCACCAAGGCTTGGGGACATCTTCTAGAGCACCCCCAAAGTTTTCTGCTTGATCTTTGGGCTCCCATGCCACCAAAGACATCCCCAAAAAGGCAACCCCCAATCCCTGCCACCCCCAGCAACACCAGGTGTCCCCAAGATGTCCATGGGAAGGCTGGGGCTGTCCCATGTCCCACCTGGGTGGAGCCATAGGTGCCTCCGTAGAAGTTCTGCTGGACCAGCCACTGGGCCACTGGCCCAGCCAGCTCGAACTTCCCTTTTTGCAGCAGGGCCAGCAGCGCGTAGGACGTGCCCTCGATGTTGTAGGTGTGGGCATTGCGCTCTTCCCAGCTGACCCCACCTGTGGGGACATCGGGGACACCTTCAGCCACCAGGGACACCCACGGCCACCTCACCCTGGGGACAAATTACAGCCCCGAGTGAGGTGTCATCTCAGGAGGATCCAAAACCGCTTCTGAGAACCCAAAACCATCTCCCCTGAGCCCAATTTCAACCCCAGGTGAGGTGTTATCTCAGGAGGATCCAAAACTGCTTCTGAGAACCCAAAACCACCTCCCCTGAGCCCAATTTCAACCCTTTCAACCCCAAGGTGAGGTGTCACCTTTGAGGACCTCAGCAGGACCTAAAACCGCCTTCTCTGACCTCAAATTCCAACCCTGGGTGAGGATTCAGTTCTGGAGAACCTCAGAAGAATCAAAAACCAGATTTGGAGCACTCTGTGAGAACCCAAAACCACCTCCCTGAGCCCAATTTCAACCCTTTCAACCCCAAGGTGAGGTGTTACTTTTCAGAACCTCAGGAGGACCCAAAATCACCTCCCCTGACCCCAATTTCAACCCTTTTCACACCAAGGGGAGATGTCACCTTTGAAGAACCTCAGGATGACCCAAACTCACCTCCTTTCACCTCAAATTGGATCCCCAAGGTGAAGCTACCTCCCCCCTGCCCCAGTTTCCACCCCAGGTTTGGTGTCATCTCTGGAGAACCTCATGAAGACCCAAACCCACCTCCTTTCACCCCAATTTTGACCCCTGTTGAGTTGTCACCTTTGGAGAACCTCATGAGGACCCTCTCACTCTTGAGCTTCCCGGCCAGGGCCAGCGCGTAGGACGTCAGGGCCACCGTGTAGGGCCGGGCCAGCTGATTATAGCGCCGGACCAGGAAGTTGGCGGCTTTTTTGATGCTGTCATCCAAGCTCTGGGAATGAGGAACAAGAAATTTGGGATCTCAGGTGGCTTCCGTGAGGGTCTGGCACCTCAGGGATGTCCCCGTCCCCATGTGGGGTCACTCACGTTGACGTGCTCCCTGCAGGTGTCCCGCGCCTCCTCCAGGGCGACGAGGACGAAGGCGGTGAGGGACGCACGTTGCTCGGAACCTTGGTAACCTCCCTGGGGGATAAAAAAGAGAGAAAAAACCTCAGGATCGGGATTTTCCCAGCGAGTTCTGATTGGGGGTCACCCAGCAGCTCGTTCCAAAAATTGGTGCCTGGCTGGTCTGAGGGACACCCAAGGGACACCTACGGGACATCCAATGATCACCCAAGGGACACTCAAGGAACACCAGAACTTCAGCCAAAGGACACCCAAAGAAAACACATGGGACACCCAAGGGACACTCAAACTTCACCCAAGGGACATCCAAAGAATATCTGACCTTCACCTGACCTTCATGCAAGGAAAACCTATCGGACACCCAAGGGACACCCAATGGGCACCAAAAAAACACCCAAGGGACACCCAAGGGACACCCAAGGAATGTTTGACCTTCACCTGACCTTCATGGTCCTTCACCCAAGGAACACACAAGGAATGCCCAAGGAAATTCCTAAGGTTCACATGACCTTCACCCAAGGAAAGTCCAAGGAACACTCTAAAACCACCCAAGGAACACCCTACCTTCACCCAAGGAACACCCAAAACCTACCCAAACTTCAACTATGGAACACTCAAAGAATTCCTGAGGTTCACCTGACCTTCACCCAAGGAACGCCCACGGAATGCCCAAAGTTAACCCAACCTGCACACGAGGTCCACCCCAAGCTTTGGCCACCAGCCGTGACAGTGACAGGGTTGAGGTGTCCCCCTACCAACATCTCCTTATGAATGACGGGCGCGTCCTCCTGGAAGATCCCGTCCGGCTTCTGCTTGTTGAGGATGAGCCACTTGAGGGGGCCGCAGATCTCTCTGTGCTCGATGTCCATCAGCTTCTTGGCCATGGCGAACACCTTGACCACATAGGCAGTCAGCCTGGGGACGGGGACACCTGAGTGTGACATCTGGCCCTGTCACCAGGGCTGGGTGGTGGCAGTGGCGGTGGGACCCTCACCAGGTGCTGGAGGGGCGGTCCTTGAAGGCGGCGTAGGAGCTGTCAGGCTTGCGGTAGACCAACTGTTGGACATAACCTGCGAGGAGATGGCCATTGGTCAACACGAGGGGTGGCCAGTGGTGGCTTCAGACCACCAGCGTCTTCCAACCATTGCTCAATGTGAGGAGTGGCCAGCTGTGGCTTCAGGCCACCAGTGTCCTCCAATTGTTGGTCAACACAAAGGGTGGCTGGTGGTGGCCTCAGCCCACCAGTATCTTTCAGTCACTGGTCAACATGAGGAGTGGCCAGCAGTGGCTTTGGGCCACCAAAGTCCTCCAGACATTGGACAATGCAAGCAGTGTCCAGAGCTGGCTTTGCCTGAACACCTGGGGTGGCTTCAGGCCACCAACACCTTCCAACCACTGGTCAATGTTGGGGAGGATGAAACAGGAAAACCTTATAAATATGACTGCTTATTTGTAGAGAATATGAAACATATTAGTGAAATAGAGTTGAAGGCCAGTTTCGATGTCTAAGATGCCGAGCTTTAGTTACTGAACAACGGGAAAACAATGGTATGGTCAGCTGAAAGTAATCCCCCCTTGATGAAATAATGCCCTTCTCCTTACTGAAAGTCTAAGGGTCAGAGCAGACCCTGCTAGCTCGGCAGGAATGGTCCAAAGAGTCGTTTTTAGAGTTTAAAATGTAACACTGGTAATGTAGTGATTCTTATAGGCTGTATGTAAATGCTATAGGATTTGTATCTTGTACTAGATTGGTTGGTGTAAATTAGAATATTCAGTATAGAAGAAGATTTAATGTATTGTAACGAGAACTTCGCTCTCTTGCTCCTTCTCTTCTTCACTCTCTTCTCACTCTCTCAGACCTGCTCCGAGCTGCGGCTGGCAGCTCAAAGCAGGGCCCTTTCACCCACACCCTGTGCAATAAACTGCATGCTCCAAAACTAGGCTTGACTCCAGACATCTCTCGTCTCCGTCCATCACAACTGACCCGCTGTTCTCACAGGTCAACACAAGGAGTGTCCAGGGGTGGCCTCAGGCCACCAATGGCCTCCAGCCATTGGCCAGCACAAAGAGCACCCACCCAAGCTGAGGAACCCTCAGGCCACCAACCCACTCTGGAGCCCATCCCAGTGCAAACCAGTAACTCTGGAGACCCAAACCGCCATCACCCAACCCAGGTCTCCTTCTGCACCACCTCGGATAGTAGGGGTGTTTTGTGACCCGGGAGATGACACCGAGGGACGTTCCCCCCACTGCTTTTGAGGACCCTCCCACTACTTTTTGGGGACATTCCCACCACTTTTGGGGGCTGTTCCCACCTTTCCTGATCAGCTCAATGGCCTCTGCCCGGCGGTCAACGTTCAAGTTCTCCCACTGGTTGGTGTTGTCCAGGTAGTGGACGGCGATGACTGTGGGGGTCATGGACATCATGTTCTGCTCCCCGCAGCCCCACGGGACGTCAATCAGGTGCTTCAGCTTGGCCCCATCAATGGACTTCTCCACCATGATGGACACGGGGTTGCCTGGGCCAGAAGGGGACGTGTCACACCCAAGAATGTCCTACCAGGTTGTCCCCAGGTGTCCCCTCCTTGGTGCTCACCCTGGATGCTGACTTTGGTCTCCGGCTCCGTGTCGGGGACGATGTCCGAGAGATCCGCGGCCTTCACCAGCTCCTCCTGCACCCCGTCTGTGGGGTGGGGGGGATGTGGGTGACCCCAAGTCCTCCCCGTGTCCCCCCCACAATGCTCAACCCTGAGGCGACCCAGCCCCACCCCACATCAGGGTGTCCCTTGTCCCTCCAGACCTTCCAGAGCCACATCAGGATGTCCCTCCTCCCTTGAGATTCCCCAGTTCCATGGTGGGATGTCCCTTGTCCTCCCAGTTGTCCCAAACCTCACCTTGAGGCTATCGCCTTGGTCCCTCCAAATGTCCCAGACCCACAGCTGGACTTTCCTGGTCCCCAAAGATGTCCCAGACCCACAGTGGCACCTCCCCAGTCCCCAGAGATGTCCCAGACCCACAGTGAGACCTCCGTGGTCCCCAGAGATGTCTCAAACCCATGGTGGCACCTCCCCAGTCCCACAGGTGTCACTCACTGACTCCCTTGTTCTGTGGGTCCAGCTCCACGGTCTTCAACGTCTTCTGCAGCCGCATCCCCTCGGGCTGTGGGGGCAGAGTCCGGCCCTGAGGGTGGGGCTGGGGTCCTCCCCATCCCAACCCCTCCAGACTGGCTGGGAAAGGCCTCCCAGTATAAACCAGTACCCCCAGTGACACATGGGACAAAGCCAGGAGGCCACACTCAGCCATCCTGAGGGACAATCCTCCATGCTGGGATGAATCACGGGACCGACCAGGTTGGAAAAGACCTTTGAGGTCATCGAGTCCAACCTGTGACCCTGTCACCATCCTGTCACCCAGACCATGGCCCCAAGTGTCACATCCAGTCCTAAACACCTCCAGGGAACGTGACCCCACCTCCCCTCTGGCCTGACCACCCTCAGTGAAGAACTTCTTCCTAACGTCCAGCCTGAACCTCTCCTGGGCAGATTCAGGCCCTGTCCTCTTGTCCTGTCAGTGGTCACTCAGTAGAAGAGCCCGACTCCCACCTGGCCAGACCCTCCTGTCAGGGGGTTTTGGCTCGTGTCCAGCCTGATGTCCATCAGTGTCACCTGATGTCCATTACTATCCAACCTGATGACCATCAATGCCACCAGGTCCTTTTCTGCCTGGCCGCTGTCCAGCCTGCTGTCCATCAGTGCCACCAGGTCCATCAGTGTCACCTGATGTCCATCACTGTCCAGCCTGATGTCCATCAGTGTCACCAGGTCCATCAGCGTCACCTGATGTCTATCAGTGCCACTAGGTCCCTTTCTGCTTGCCTGCTGTCCAGCCTGCTGTCCATCAGTGCCACCACCCAACCTGATGTCCATCAGTGCCACCAGGTCCCTTTCTGCCTGGCCGCTGTCCGGCCACTCCACAGGGGTTGTTGTGGCCAAAGTGTAGAACCTGGCACTCGGTCTTGTTGGGTTTGTCCCCTGTCCCCAGCCTGTCCAGGTTCCTCTGCAGAGCCCTCCTACCCCCCAGGAGATCCACACTCCCACCCGGCTTGGTCATCTGCAAAAGTGACCGGGACCTTGGTCACTCCTGTGTCAGGGTCAACTTAAACACGTGGCCACCATGGTCAGCCTGACCTTGGTGATCCCACCCAGATCATCAATGATGGAATTGAATAAAAACATTCAATCAATGAGGGGGTCAAACCAGACTGACCCCACGCTGACCCCTTGGGGACACCATGGTCAGCTTGACCTTGGTGATCCCACCCAGATCATCAATGACAGAATTGAATAAAACCATTCGATCAATAAGGGCATCAAACCAGACTGACCACACGCTGACCCCTTGGGGACACTGCGGGTGACCAGATGTCACACCACCCACCACCACCACACACTGGTGTGGCGGCCCAGCCACTGAAGGGACATCATCATGCTAGGGACATCTCAGCAACGGAGGTGACATCACAGCAGCCACTCACCACAACTCGGAGCTTCTTCCTGACCCCGTCGCCCGCATCCCTGTTGCGGATGGCTGCCCTGACCTCGATGTCCAGCAGGCCGAGCTTGAGGGGGACGATGACGAAGGACACGGTGCGTGAGGACTCGGGACTTCATGCGCAACACCTGCTGGTAGCGCCGCTTGGCCGTGGATGGGCTGCACAGGTCGGGGTTGTGGACCAGCTCCACGCGCACCTGGAAGGTGACAAAGGTGAGAGGTCACACTCAGGGTCAGGGGTGGGGTCGCGGCGTCCCCAAAAAACTGTCCCCGACTGACCGTGATGTCACTTGACCAGTAGCTGTAGAGGATGGCGCGGATCTCCACCTGCTCGTTCCTCACCACCGAGTAGGGCAGGCGGAGGTCGATGAAGAAGTCCTTCCTCACCGTGATCTCGTAGGGGTCGGCCACGCACAGCCCTGGGGTGGGGACATGCGGGGGGTTTGGGGTTGAGGGGATGCCTGGTGTCCCCAAAGGAGGCCCCCCAAGGTCTTCAGAGGTGGCTGGAAGTCCAGGAGGCCTCAGAAGGTTTAGGAGATCTGTGAAGACCTCAGGGTCCTCCCAAGGTTTAGGGAAGCGATCAAGGCCCCAAAGTCTTCTCAAGGTTTAGGGGATCCATCAAGAACTGTGGGATCCTCCCACGGTTTTGGGCATCCATCAAGACCCCAGAGTCTTCCCAAGGTTTATGAGACCCCTTGGATCCCAAAGTTTAGGATATTCCCTCAAGTTCCACGGACTCCTCCCAAGGTTTAGGGCATCTCCCAAGATCCATGGAGTCCTCCCAAGGTTTGGAAGATCCCTTTGAATCCCAAGAAGTCCCACAATGCTCTAAGGGATCTCTCAAGTTCCTCAAAGCTCCCTCAAGTTAAGGAGATCCTTGAATCCCAAAGAATTCTCCCAAGGCTTAGGAGATCCCTCGAGACCCTCAGAGCTTCCCAGGGTTTAGGGGATTCATCAAGAACTGTGAGATCCTCTCATGGTTTGGGAGATTTTCCAAGATCCAAGGAGTCCTCACAAGTTTTAGGGGATCCATCAAGACCCATTGAGTTCTTCCGAAGTTTAGGAGATCCCTTGGAACCCATTCAATTCTCCCAAAGTTTAGGGGATCCCTCAAGTCTCAAGGAGATCACTCAAGTCCCAAGCACGGCCACCAAGATTTGGGGCATCTCCCCATCACATTTTGGAGATCCCTCAAATCCCAGTGAACCCCTTCAGGCTTTAGGGAACCCTTCAGGTCTCAGGGACCCCCCACCAGGTTTGGGGACATTCCACTGACCCCCTGTTCCTCCGTGACCCCGTACCTTTGGAGGGGGAGAGGCTGACGGCCAGGACCTCCCAGGTGGTGATGGAATCCTTCAGGTACACGGGCAGCGTCTTGGCCGAGACCCTGCAGGGGACAGGAGTGACCAAGGGGGTCATGGCCCACCCCAGGCCAGGCTCAGGGGGTGTCACCACAGGACTTCCCTGGTCCCCAGAGAGGTCCCAGACCCACAGTGGGAGTTCCCTTGTCCCCACAGATGTCCCAAACCCCCCAAGCAAGACCAGGAGCTTGGAGATGACCCCTGAGTGGACCAAGAAGTCCTGAGGATGGACCAGGAGGTTAGCAGTGACCTTGGCCTGGATTTGGGGTGACCATCTCTGGTCTCCAGAGATGTCCGAGCTGGATGTGGACGGGGTGGCCGTGCCCAGGCCAGGCCATGGGGTGGGAGGGTGGTGGGACAGGAGGTCCAGGCTCACCCCAGCTCGTTGGGTGGCTCTGTCAGGTTCACCACCTGCCACATCCAACTCTCGGGGAAGAGGCTCCGTGAGACGATGTCCTCGTCGGGCAAAAACAGATCGTCCTCCTCATGGCCTGGGGGTGGTGGCATTGGCCCTCTCGAACGTGGCCTCATGGCTGCAACCCCTGAGCGGAGCTGGAATCACCCCAGCGCCACCCCACTGTCACCCCCATTGCCAGCCAGTGCCACCCCACTGTCACCCCAGTGCCACCCCAGTGCCACCCTGTGGAGGATGAATTCTTCTAAAAATGGGGACAAGTGAGCAATCTTGTTTATCTGGAAGGACAGGCCTGTAACTATTTCAAGGATGCAGAGATCACGCGTGAAGCAGAACAAGATGCAGAAAGTCACGTACGAGGAAGAACAAAAGATGGCAAACATCTCAGAGATGTGAGAATCAGATGAAAGCCAGAAAAAAGGACTGTATAATTTGCTGTGTATGTAAGAACAATCAATCAACAGGGGCTAAAGCGCTAACATGTGCTTTAGGGTGCAACCAATTGCAAAGTAGCATGAAACACGTGATTAAGGCTAAAAACTGCGTGAAAGAGACGGTTATGCTTCAATAAACGGCTCACTTCGATCCTATTGTTCATGGAGTGATGTCCCATTTCTTCCACAGGTGGTGCCCGAACAGGGACCGAGACCCTCAGATTTCTCATGTACTGCACCACAGTGGAAAGCAGAATTGAAAGAAAGCAGGAAAGCCAGATGAAAAAATCCCTGCTGCCCCTAGCAGGAAGCCCTGCCAAGAAGAAGGCAGGAGCAGAAGTAACTATCCCTGCTAAATTGGCAGGAAGCCTTGCCAAGAAGACGGTGGGAGGACAGCAAAGAAGCCAGCGACTGATTTAATGGAGGTGCACCTATTAAAGTTTATGAGAAAACTCACCCTGATCAGGTGAGCGGTCAGGCAGGAGATGGGGGTAGACAATGAGCAAGAGGCAGTCCTAAACCTCCTCCAACATATTATCTCTATGAGAGGCATAAAATGTGATGGCTCCGTTTTACGGAGCCTCATACTCTAGTCTTGGGAAAAAAGACTGATATTGGGTGTGAATGTAGCCTTTGAGCTTTTGGTACGGGAGGTGGTTAGAAAAGCGTTATGAGACGCTATAAGCAGTGAGGGAACGGCTGCCAAAGAAGACAGTAAATATTCAATGCATTAGAAGATAATCACAGAAACTTTGTATTCTATAAAAGCAGAAAGACAAGGTGCTGCTTCAGCCTTTGTCGCTCTAAACCCTAGTGCTGAAACTCTCCTATAACAACTTCCACTTTCTCTACGTGTATTTCAGTTCCCATACCCACTGCATCTCCCTTGCCTGCGGCACAAGCTGTTCATAATGCTGATAACAAGTGCAACTATGTCACAGAGACTCCAGAAGAATTCCAAAGCCTAAAAAATGAGTCCGAACAAACAAAACAATCAATTCAGATGAGCGAGTCAGCATGTCGTCCAAAAATTCCCCAATTGCCAGACTCCTCTCCTGCCTCTCCGACAGAAAAAGAGGAAGTCAAAAATAGCTACGACGCCAATTGAAGCATTATTACGAGACGCGTTGAGAAAGCCACATGCCTTTGCTCAAGTTCAACAGAGTCCTAATGAGCCATACACAAATTTCATTCATCATTTGCATCATTCAATAAAACAACATCCTGACTTTAATGAAGACGTGAAAGAACAGATGTTCAAAATATTAGCATTCGATAATGCCAATGACAAAACTAAGCAAATGTTAAGAACTCTGCCAAAGAATGCGACAGTAGTGGAAATGATAGAACTGGCCAAGCCTGCAACTCGGACTGCTAAAGCCATTTATGTAGCAGCTGCAGTCAGTGGGGCCATAAAGCCCTTACTTGACCAACAGAAGAACTGTGAAAAACGATTGTTTCAGCTGTAGAAAGGAAGGTCATTTCAAGAGCCAATGTCAAGCACTAAATGTCCAGGGTGTGAGATAGAGACCTGGAGAGAGGTACAGCGACAATCTGCTAAAAATATTGATATCAGTGGTTTTTGCTGTAACACGTTTTAATTGAACATCATTTAGACGTCTTTTTGGGACCTAATCACTTTCAGCCTAACCCACCTCAACCACTGGCAGGGCTTTAGCTTCAAGAATTTAGATTTACAGCTGATTTGAGCCTGATAGAGGATCTTAGTCAACAAGCCTTAGCTTATTTAGAAAATCAGTTAGACAAAAAGGTAGCAAAGCTTAATTTAATTAATCAGAGTTATTAACACATGCTGTGGTGAAGGGATTCTCATATCTCGCAGCTGCCATGTAACTGTAGATAGGCAAGAAGAAGAGAAAGTGCAATGACAAAGCAGAGGCAAAACACGCTCATGGCAGTGGCATTGATTTTGTCAACTGAATTAAGGGGCAGTGTCTCACTTCCTGCACTTCACATTAATCATCAGTAAAGGGTGTTGATTGCTTTTGCTAACGCTACAGGAGAATCTTCCTTTTGCCTCTCTATGGCTTCGCCCAGTGATCCCTTCTGTACGTGTTTAATTGGAATTCCCTGAGCCTATTTTGCTGAATTTACTAGATAGGTTGGTGGAGAGGGAGTGATTTATGTCACACTCTCTGACACGCAAGCTGAAGAAAAATTTTGCATACTCAAGATAGAGTATACAACACTTGAATTGTGTACTGAAGCCAGGATGAGAAAGAATGAGCAAAGAATAAAGGCCACCATGATTGCAAGGTGTTTAAATAAGACAGGTCTTGAACCTCAGGAACTTGATTTGATGGGATCTATTCCTGGGAATTGTTTATTCTTTAATTACTTCCGTTGTTCAAAGTCTAATTTTGCACCATCACAACCTTAGCTAAAGGGCTAACTAACACGTGCTTTTAGGGTGGAACCAATTGTAAAGTAGCATGAAACGCATGATTAAGGCTAAAAACTGCATAAAAGAGATGGTTATGCTTCAATAAATGGCTCACTTTGATCCTGTTGGTCATGGAGTGATGTCCCATTTCTTCTGCACCACCCCAGCACCACCCCTGGTCTTGCCCAAGTAAGGTCACCCAACTGCCACTCAAGCAGAGCCCAATGTTCATCCACGGGTTGTCCAAGGAAGGCCCGAGGGTCACCTGACCTTGACCCACAGAACACCCAAAACCCTCCTAGGACACTCCCAGGCTCCACCTGAGGAACACCCAAGGAATGCCTGACGTTCACCTGATCTTCAGCAAGGAGCACCCAAGGATCATCCGACCTTCACCTGAGCTTTGCTCAAGAAAAATACCTCAACTTCACCCAAGGTTCAGCAAGGAACACCCAAGACCCTCCCAAGCTCCACCTGAGGAACACTCAAGGAGTGCCTGAGGTTCACCTGACCTTTCCCCAAGGGAAGTCCAAGAAAAGCCCAAGGAACATGCAAGGAACACGCAAGGAACACCTGAGGTTCACCTGAGGTTCACCAGGGAACACCCAAAACCCACTCAAGACCCTCCCAGCCTTCACCCAAGCTCCCACTAAGGAACGCCCAAGGAATGCCTGAAGTTCACCTGACCTTCCCCCAAGGAACGTCCAAGGAACACCCGAGAAATGCCCAAGGAACACCCAAGGAACACCCAAAACCCACCCAAGACCCTCCCAACCTTCACCCAAGCTCCACCCGATGTTCCCCAACCTCCCCCGACCTTCTCCCACCCCGCCAGGACCCAACACTTGCTTCTGGCCAGCCCGGTGCTGGGCGACAGGTTCTGCTGGTCCCGCTTGGCCTTGATGTATCTGCAGCAGTCGAGGAAGGCGCGCACGCAGGACTCGCCCTCCTGGATGTACTCGCTCCTCTTCTCGCAGCTGTGCCCCATCGGGTTGTCCTTCATCCCGTCCTCGCAGCACTTCCGCTCCGCCTTGTCCGAGTACTCGGCCACTGCCGGACACCGGGACACGGCTGGGACCGGCCCCGGTGGCGTCCGGGAATGGGGACATCGGGGGTGTGGGACACTGGTGGCTCTTGGGAATGGGGACCCCGGGGGAGTGGGACACTCTGGTGGCTCCCAGGAATGGGGATACTGGGGGTGTGGGACCCTCCAGTGGCTCCTGGGAATGGGGATCTCAGGGTGTAGGATGCTCTGGTGTCCTTCAGGAATGGGGACACTGGGGGTGTGGGACAGTCTGGTGACTCTGGGGAATGGGGACATCGAGGGTGTGGGACACTTCAGTGGCTCTTGGGAATGGGGACCTCAGGGGTGTGGGACACTGATAGCTCTTGGTGGTGTGGGACACTCTGGTGATTCTCGGGAACGGGGACCACGGGGTGTGGGACACTCTGGTGGATCTTTGGGATATGGGGAAACTCTGGTGATCTTTGGGACATGGGACACTGGTGGCTCTTGGGGTTGTGGGAAACTCTGGTGGCTCTCAGGAATGGGGATCTCGGGGATGTGGGACATTCTCGTGGCTCTTGGGGGTGAGGGACACTCTGGCGGCCCTCGGGGACATGGGACATTTTGGTGGCCGTCAGGGAAATGGGGCACCAATATTGATTGGGACACAGGACACTTTGATGGCCCTCAGGGACATGGGACACTGGTGTCCCTCAGGGACATGGGACACTTTGGCAGCCTCAGGGACAAGGGACATGCTGGTGACCTTGGGGCACAGGACACCGCAGTGTTCCTGGGGACAAGGGACACCCCCGGTGTTCTTGGGGACAAGGGACAGCCCTGGTGTTCTGGGGACAAGGGACACCCCCGGTGTCCCTGGGGACAAGGGACACCCCGGTGCCACCTACCCTTGGTGCCCTTGTACTCGGCGAGGGCCAGCGAGCGGCGCTTGCGTTTGGCAGGCTGGGGACACAGGACCTCTGGGGACAGAGGGGACACCGGTCAGGACCCCACAGTGTCCCAGGTGTCACATCCCAAAGTTCAGGGTCAGTGCCCTATCCCTGAGGTGTCACCTCCCTGTCCCTCAGGTGTCACACTACCCCATGCCTGAAATGTCACATCCCTGAAGTGTCACCTCCCTGTCCCTCAGGTGTCACACTGCCCCATGTCTGAAATGTCACATCCCTGAGGTGTCACCTCCCCCATCACTGAGGTGTCACACTGCCACATACTCTGAATGTCACATCCTGGAGGCGTCACCATCACCGTCCTCCAGGTGCCATCACATCCTTACAATATCACCTTCCCCAACCCTGAGATGTCACCTCCTCCATCCCTAAATGTCACCTCTCCCATCCCCAAGGTGTCACCCCCCTGTCCCCAAGGTGCCACCACAGCACCTGACCTACCTGACCTCTGGGGGGTGGTGATCTGGACGCTGGTGGCCAGGCTCAGGCCAGCGTCCCTGAAGACCCCGACGTTGTCCCTGCCACTGCCCGCCGTGCAGCCGATGTCACCTTTCTCCACCGTGTCCCAAACCTGCACCCACAGGGGACAGCTGTGATGGCCGCTGCCACCACCCAGGGGTGATGGGGACAGCTGTGACAGCCACTGTCACCACCCAGGGACAGCAGGAATGGGGACAATTGTGACAGCCACCTGGGGATGGCAGGCATGGGGACAGGTCTGATGGCCACCACAGCCTGGGAACAATGGGGACAGCCATGATGGCCACTGCCACTCTTTGGGGACAACAGGGATGGGGACAGCTGTGACGGCCACCATCAGGGGACAGCAGGGGCAGGGACAACCATGATGGACACCACCAGGGGACAAAGACAACTGTGACAGCCACCACCAGGGGACAACGGGGACAGGGATGGCTGCTGATGGCCACCATCCCAGGATGCTGGCAACAGCCATGACAGCCATGGCCACCTCTTGGGGACATCGGGGACAGGGCCACCCACCCTGGTCTGGGTGAGCTTGTTCTTCTTGCTGAGGATGAAGACGCCCTTGTCCACGGCCACCAGCCCCACGTGGGCCTTGTGGTCACCCTCGATGCGCAGCCTCATCGGTGTCCCCGGCTCGTGGACACGGTCGTCACCTTCCGTTGCCCCCTTCACCACCAGCTGCCATGGACACGGCAGGGGTGACGTCCCCAGGATGTCCCCAAAAGCCACCTTTGTCCCCCCATCACCACGGAGGACACCAAGCGCGGACATCCAGGGGCAGCTGGTGGCAGTGGGCTTCATATCTGGGCCATCACTGGGTCACCGGGGCCACCAGGGCCACCCGGGCCACCCAGGGGATGTCCAATCTCCTCATGGAGTGTCCAAAGCCACCCAAGTGACACCAAATCCCCACCAGGGGCCACCCAGGTCCCATCAAGCCCTTCCAAAGGTCCCCAAAGACCTCAAGGTCTCCCAAACCCTTCCAAAGGTCCCCCAGATCCCTCAAGGACCCCCAGGTCCTTCAATGTTGCCCCAGGCCCTTCCAAAAGTCCCCCCAAAGCCCTCAAGGGTCCCTCAAACCCTTCCAGAAGTCCCTCAAGTCCCTCAAAAGCGCCCCACGTCCCTCAAGGGCCACCCAAATCCCTGAAGGACCTCCCAGGTCCCTCAAGGGTGACCCAAGCATGTCCAAAGTCTCCCAGACTCCTCAAGGGCCACCTCAAGGACCACTCTGGCCACCACCAAGGCCCGCCCAATGTCCCCAAGACCCCTCAGCCCCTCCGGGACACTCACAGAGCCCATGCAGGTGTCCTTGATGTCCACCCAGATGGAGTCAGCCACGATCTCGCCGGGCAGGACGAAGTAATAGGCCACGATGCGGAAGGAGGGGATGAGCTCAGGGGTCAGCCGCAGGGTCATGGCCACCAGGCTCTGGCCGGCCTCGTGCCGCTGCCGGCCGGCACGGAGGATGCGGCCCTTGCTCATGATCTGAGAGAAACACCGAGCTTGGTGACCACCTGGACATCCGGGTGGTCAAGCTGAGGTGACCAGCAGTCAGCCGCGGGTACCCACCAGGTAGGTGAAGAAGGAGACGGAGTTGCGGACGTTGTTGTCATTGGTCTTGAGGTGGAAGTTGATGAACACATTGTCCCCGGGCTTCAGGTCAGTGGTGGCGCCGGTGGCGGCCACCGCCAGGTGCAGGAAGTTGCCGGAGCCGGCCTGGCTGCGGTAGGCCTCGGCCGTCATCTGCCGCGAGGCCTGGCGCTCTGGGGGCAGCTCCGACTGGGCCGTGCGCACCTGTGACAGGGGACACGGTGACACTCGGTCAGCGCGGAGGGACACGGGGCTGGGTGGGGTCAGTGTGGAGGGCTTGGACAGCATAGAGGTTCCATAGAGGGGTTGGCAACCATAGAAGCGTGTTGGTCACCATGGAAGTTTTGGCCACCATAAAGATCTTGGCCATCATGAAAGTGTGTTGGTCATCATGAAGATTTTGGACACTAAGGAGGTGTATTGGTCATCATGGAGGTGTGCTGGTCATCATGGAGGTCCTGGCCACCATAGAGATCTTGGCCATCATGGAGGTGTGTTGGCCCTCATGGAAGTCTTGATCATCATGAAGGTATTGGCCAGCATGGAGGTGTGTTGGTTATCATGGAGATCTTGGCCATGGTAGAGGTCTTGGCCACCATGGAGAGGTGTGGGTTATCATGGACACGTCTTGGCCATCATGGAAGTCTTGGCCACCCTAGAGATCTTGCTCTCCACTGTGGTCTGGGCCATCTTAGAGGTCTTGGCCACCACAGAGGTCTTGACCTCCACAGAAGGCTTGGCCATTGTAGAGGTCTTGGCTATCATGGAGGTCTTGGCTACCACAGAGATCTTGGTCACCATGGAGGTGTGTTGACCACTGTAGAGGTCTTGGCCATCATGGAGGCCTTGGCCACCATAGAGATCTTGGTCACCATGTAGGTCTTGGTCACTGCAAGAGGCCTTGGCCATCATGGCGGTTCCTGGCCACCATGGAAGTCTTGGCCACCACAGAGGTCTTGCTGTCCACCATAGAGGTTTTGGCCACTGCAAGAGGCTTTGGCCATCGTGGAGGTTCTGGGCCATCTTAGAGGTCTTGGTCACCGCAGAGGTCTTGGCCTCCATAGAAGACTTGGACATTGTAGATGTTTTGGCCACCATGAAGGTCTTGGCCACCACAGAGGTCTTGTCCATCATGGTCTCCCTGCCCCTTCCTGGTGCCCTGGTCCTTGGTGACCATCTCTGTGGTCAAACTGACCATCTGCTACCTTGGATGTCTTGGCCACTCAACCACAGTGGCACCCTTGACCTTGGCCCTTGGCCACCCTCATGGTGTCACTTTCATGTCACGGTCATGTCATGGTCATTTTCATCACCCTTTGGCCATCCCAGTTCCTGGTCACTGGTGACCCTGGCCACATACCACTATGGACAACTCTCCGCTGTGGACACTTCCACCAGTCTCTTTGACACCTGGTCCTTGGTCACTCTCATGTCTTGGTCAACCTAATTGAGGTGGCCACCATGGTCAAGGCTGTCCTTGGCTTAGGCCAATGGTGACTAGGACAGCCCCATTCCTTGGTCACTCTGGACATCTTGACATCCACAGCCACCTCAACCCCGGGGTGACCTTGACCATCCTGGGTTTTGGCCAATGATGAGTGACCAGGATGACCCTTGGTCACCACGGATGTCCAGCCCATCCTGGACCCTCTGTTCTGCTGTCCTGACCCTCGATGGTCACAACCATGGGTCACTCTGGACATCTCAGCCACCGCCACTCCCAGGTGACATCCCCACGCCCTCGGCTACCCCAGCTGCGGTGTCACCCCATGGTGTCACCCCGGTGTCCCCACTCACAGTGATGAGGACGCTGTCCTTGTTGGCCGGCATGTTGAGGACCAGCCTGGCCGTGCCATCGCGCTGGGTGGACACCTGGCCCTGGAAGTCATCGGCCTCGATGATGACACCCCGGGCCGGGGTCTGGTCGGGGTTGGTGACATAAACCTGCAGGGGACACCAGGGGACACAGGGACGTTATGTGGGGAGTGAGTGGAAGGGCTCTGGGAAAAGGGATGGTGGCACTGGGGAGGGACACTGGGAAGGGACAATGATACTGAGAAGGGGCAGTGGCACTGGGAAGGGACAGTGACACTGGGAAAGGGTGGTGGCGTTGGGAAGGGGTGGTGGCATCAGGAAGGGACACTGGGAAGGGGCAGTGACAATAAGAAGGGGCAGTGGCACTGGGAAAGGGCACTGGGAAGGGGTGGTGGCACTAGGAAAGGGCACTGGCAAAGGGTGGTGGCACTGGGAAAGGGCAGTGGCACTCGGAATGGATACTGGGAAGGAGTGGGGACACTTGGGAGGCGTGGTGGCACTGGGAAAGGTTGGTGGCACAGGGAAGGGACACTGGGAAGGGACAATGATCCTGGGAAGGGGTGGTGGCACCAGGAAGGACCATCCCAGTGACACAGGGACAGCCCACGGTCCCCAGCCCCTCTCAGGTGACACGGGGACATCACCCAGGGACCAACTTCTCCTCCACCCCCAAGCCCTGTCCCCATCCCAGGAGACCCCGTGGGCCCCGTGCCACCACCGCTGTCCCCAAGATGTCACCAACCGTGAGGTCAAAGGGCATCCCCGGCTTGAAGTACTTGGGGGTGTGGGTGAAGTGGATGCTGTAGGGGGACGTCACGATCTGGATGCCACCGCGCTGGGCCTCCACCATGTCACTGCCTGTGGGGACAATGGCAGTGACCGTGTCACCTGGGGTCCCTGTCCCCTGCCCCAAATGTCCCTCCATTCTCACTGTCCCCTCCCATGTCCTCCTCCCACCCCGCTGTGCCTCCACCATGTCACTGCCTAAGGTGACAATGGCAGTGGCTGTGTCACCTGGGGTCCCTGTACCCCATCCCTGTCCCTTCTATGTCCCCCTGCCACCGTGCTGTGCCTCCACTATGTCACTCCTTGTGGGGACAGTGGCAGTGGCCGTGTCACCTGTGGCCAGGTCTCCCTGTCCCCTGCCCAGGAATAGCCCCTGGGTGGCCCCAGATGTCCCCTCTCATCTTTGCTGTCCCCAACCCCATACGTCCCCAGACTCACGTCACTGCTGTCTCTCCTTTGTCCCCCCATGTCCCTCACTGTCCCTGTCCCCCCCAGTTCCCTGTGTCCCCATATTCCTCCACTGTCCCTGTCCCCCACTCTCCTCTTACCAACCCTGTCCCCCATTGTCCTCCCACTGTCACTGTCCCCATGTCCCCCTGTTGTCCCTGTCCCCCATGTCCCCCTGTTGTCCCTGTCCCCCGTGTCCCACTGTTGTCCCTGTCCCCCTGTGTCCCCCCACTGTCCCTGTCCTCCCGTGTCCCCGCGCAGACCTGACTCGGTGATGACGGTGACAGTGACATAGAGGGAGTGTCCCACGAGCTCCTGGAAGTTGGGGAAGCGCTCGCGCAGGTGAGCCATGGACAGCATGGCCTCAGCGTCACCGTCGTCAACCTGGGGACATGGGGACAGGGTTGGGGACAGGACTGGGGACAGCATGGCCTTGGCGTCACCATGCTCAACCTGGGAACATGAGGGCAGGGTTAGGACAAGAGTGGGGACATGATTGGGACAGTGTTGGGGACAGGGTTGGGGACAACATGGCCTTGGCGTCACCATCCTCAACCCGGAGACATGGGGACAGGGGTAGGAAAGGCTGGGGACAGGATCGGGACAGGATTGGGACACGGTTGGGGACAGCTCAGCTTTGACATTCCTGTCCTGCACCTGGGGATAGTCAGAGGCAAGAATGGGGACAGGCATGGGGACAGGATGAGGGATGGGGGCAGGGGATGGAGATGGGGACAGATGATGGGGACATGGACAAGAACAGGAGAATGGGGACAGGAGTGGTGTCTTGGGTTATGTAATCAAAAAACGTGTATTTTATTTCATCTGCTGAAAGCAGGTGAGATGTTTTTTCTTTATCTCTTGTAACTCCAGGGGGAAGGGGGCGGACGCCTTCTGATAATGGGACAGCTGTTAAAACCAGCTGGGGCAGTGTTTCTTATCTCTGGGGCAGGGTTTCTTATCTCTGTCACCATCCGTCCGTCCTCCAGGGTAGATCTGCTGATAATGGGCCATGAAGGCTCACCAATGACATCACACATGACATCATCAGGGATATCTGCTGATAACGGGCCATGAAGGCTCACCAATGACATCACACATGACATCATCAGGGATATCTGCTGATAACGGGCCATGAAGGCTCACCAATGACATCACACATGACATCATCCCATTGGGAGATGCCTCACCCAGTGGGAGGAGCCAACCATTCCTGCCTAGATAAAAACTGAGACTCAGGATCACCAGGCATTCCGGTTTTCCCACTGGAGGAAGACCGGACCCATCTCGCCACCCCTGCACTCTGTACAGGATCATCTCTGCTCCACAGAACCACATCTGTCACTGCAGGAGGATTTATTTGGACTGTTCCCAACACCCTGACCAACAGGGTGTCAGGCTGTATCCCTGACCCTGTCCGGGTTTTTCCCGGATTTTAGTTTGTTTGCTTGCTTGTTTGGGTTTTTTATACTACTGCATTTGTATGCTTTTAAAAGATATTCCTAGTAAAGAATTGTTACTTCTATTCCCATACCTTTGCCTGAAAGCCCCTAATTGCAAAATTATAATAATTTAGAGGGAAGGGGGTTTACATTCTCCGTTCCAAGGGAAAGTCCAGCTTTCCTGGGCAGACAACTGGCTTTCCAAACCAAGACAAGTGGGGACAGGGCTTGCAACAGGGACAATGCCAGGGACACGGAAAACAACAAGGACAGGGACAGTGCCAGGGTTGGGGACAGGGACAGGGACAGTGCCAGGGTTGGGGACAGGGTTGGGGACAGGGACAGTGCCAGTGTCACTCACGGCCACGCGCTGCAGGGACTGGGGGATGCTCTTCTTCTCATCATCCACCGTGACCCCGAAGAGCACAAAGGCTGTGCCGTACAGGTTCTTCCCGAACAGGTACCTGGGGACAGCCGCGTGTCACCACAGTGTCACCGCGCCACTGTGTCACCATGTCAATGTGTCAATGTGACACCATGCCACAGTGTCACCGTGTGAGTCACCGTGTCACCATGTAATTGTATCACCGCATCACCGTGTCCCCCACACACCCCATTACTGCCATTCCTCTCCCCACAGGGACCTGGGGACAGCCAAAGTGTCATCACTGTGCCACCGTGCCACTGTGTCACTGTGTTACCGTGTCACCATGTCAATGTGTCAATGTGACACCGTGCCACAGTGTCACCGTGTGTGTCACCATGTCACCGTGTCACCATATAACTCTATCACCACGTCACCGTGTCCCCCACACACCCCATTACTGCCATTCCTGTCCCCACAGGACAGCGTCATCACAGTGTCATCGTGCCACTGTGTCGCTGCGTCACCATGTCACTGTGCCACCATGTAACTGTGCCACTGCGCCACTGTGTCAATGTGTCACTGTGTCATCATGTCACCGTGTCACTGTGTCACTTTGTCCATGTGTCACTCTGTCGCCATGTCACCACAGTGTCACTGGGTCAATGTGTCAATGTGCCAATGTGCCAATGTGCCACAGTGTCAATGTGTAACCGTGTCACCGTGTCAATGTGTCACCGTGTCACCGTGTCACGGTGTCACCATATCACTGTGTCAATGTGCCAATGTGTCATCTTGCCAACGTGTCAATGGGTCACTGTGTCACCGTGTCACCATCTGTCCTGGTTACAGTGTCAGCTGTGCCCACAGTCTGTATTCCATCCCCATCCCCAGGAGCTGCTGGAACCAGCTGGGGCAGTGTTTCCCTTCTCTCCTGTCCATGGCCCAGCAATGCCGTGCCCATGGCTCATGGGGAACTCCCTGCGGGAGCTGTCTCTGGCTAATGGGCCAGCGAGGAGCCACTGCAGGGCTCAGAGAATGAGATCAGCCCATGGGGAGATGCTCCGCCCAGGGGGAGGAGCCAAGCATTCCCACCTGGATAGAATCCGGGGTTTGGGACAGCACAGGGAGCCCTGACCCCACTGGATTTGCAGAGGACAACAGCTGCCAGACCTTTCCACAGGATCACTGCTTGGACAAGAGCATTTCATCTGGGCTGCTGCCACCACCCTGACTAACAGGGCATCAGGTTGTGTTCTGACTCTGGCACTTGTCTTTTGTACTATTGCATTTATTTTATTTTACTTGTTTGTTTGTTTGTTTTCCTCCTATTCAATTGTGTTTCTGACTTGGAGTCTCTCACTGGTTTTGCTTTCAAACCAGTACACCGTGTCACTGTGCCACCGTGCCACTGTGTCACTGTGTTACCGTGTCACTGTGTCACTGTGTCACTGTGTTATTGTCATTGTTTAACCATGTCACCGTGCCACTGTGTAACTGTGCCACCATGTCACCATGTCAATGTGTCACTGTCACTGTGCCACCGTGTCCTCGTGTCACCATGTCACTGTGTCATCGTGTCACTTTGCCACCGTGTCAATGTGTCACTGTATATCCATGTCAATGTGTCACTGTGCTACCATGTCACTGTGTAACTATGTCACTGTGCCACCATGTAACTGTCCCGCCATGTCACCATGTCACTGTGTCATCGTGTCACTTTGCCACCGTGTCAATGTGTCACTGTGCTACCATGTCACTGTGTAACTATGTCACTGTGCCACCATGTAACTGTCCCACCGTAGTCACCATGTCACTGTGTCACAGTGTAACCGTGTCACCATGTCACTGTGTCACTGTCACTGTATCACCCTGTCACTGTGCTACCATGTCACTGTGTAACTATGTCACTGTACCACCATGTAACTGGCCCACTGTGTAACCGTGTCACCATGTCATTGTGTCACTGTCACTGTATCACCCTGTCACTGTGCTACCATGTCACTCTGTAACTATGTCACTGTGCCACCATGTAACTGTCCCACTGTGTCACCATGTCACCATGTCAGTGTCACCATGTCATTGAGTCATCGTGTCACCATGCCACCATGCCACCTTGTCACCATGTCAATGTGTCACTGTGTCACCATGTCACTGTGTCGCCATGTCACTGTGTCCTTGTCACTGTATCACCCTGTCACCATGCCACTGCGTCACTGTGTCAGTGTGTCACCGTGCCACCGTGTCACCATGTCAATGTGCCACCGTGTCACTGTCACTGTGCCACCCTGTCGCCGTGTAACCATGTTACTGTGTCAATGTATTACCATGTCACCGTATCACCATGTCAACGTGTCACCATGCCACCATGTCACTGTATCACCATGTCACCATGTCACAGTGCCACTGCACATCCTCATTACTGCCATTCCTGTCCCCACAGGTGTCTGGGGACAGCCACTGTGTCACCGTGTCACCGTATCCCCATGTCCCCATCCTGCCACCCCTGTCTCTGTCATCCCATCCCTGCCACCACCACCAATGTCACTATGTCCCCATGTCCCCATCCTGCCACCCCTGTCCCTGTCATCCCATCTCTGCCACCCCCAAGGGACAGCAGTAGACCAGAGCTGTCCCCTGTCCCCCACGCAGCTTTCCCCTGTCCCCAAAGGGGACACTTTTGGTGTCACCTGGCTTTGATGGACACCCGGAAATCCTCCCGGCGGTCGATGTACAGGAACTTCTCCTCGGGCTCCAGGTCCACTTCAAAGCTGGGCAGGACTGCAGGGTGACATCAGGGACATCATCAGTGACATCGTCGGTGACATCATTGGTGACATTATCATATCCCCATGTCCCCATCCTGCCACCCCTCTCCCTGTCATCCCACTCCTGTCACCGCCACCACCGATGTCACCGTGTCCCCATGCAACCACCCCTGTCCCTGTCATCTCATCCCTGTCACCACCACCACCAATGTCACTGTGTCTCCATACTGCCACACCTGTCTCTGTCATCCCATTCCTGTCACCACCACCACCGATGTCACCCCATGGCCCCATCCTGCCACTCCTGTCCCTGTCATTCCTGTCACTGCCACCACTACCACCAATGTCACCCCACGTCCCCGTATCCCCAGTCCAGTGACCTCGGTGACACCGACACCCCTTGGGGACAGTCCCCGGTGTCCCCACACCCACCATACTCCTTGACCTCGAACTGGGTGCTGAACTCCTGATCCGGAGAATCCTCGAATTTGGCCGAGATCGTCCACATGCCCAGGCTGGGGGAGGTGACAGCGAGGGGACAGTGAGGGGACAGCACCCGGGGGGTGTCCCCAGGCCACCTCAGGGGACGGTGACACCCACCTGACCACCTCCGGCAGGTTGTGGATGAGGGACAGGATCCCATTCTTGGTCGGGGACAACACTGAGTCTTGTCTGATGATGACGTTGTCGGGCGTCTGAGGGGACAGTGGGGACAATGGGGACAGTGGCAGGGGTGGCACCGTGTCACCCACACCGCCACTGTGTCACCTCCTGTGTCACCCGAGGCCACCCACCTTGACCTCCACGATGACAGTCTTGGCCACCGGCTCCATGAGGTGGCCCACGGTGAAGAGGCGGCAGAGGACTGGGAGGGGACAAAGGGACAAGGTGAGAGGGGACAAAGGGGACAAGGTGAGAGGGGACAAAGGGGACAAGGTGAGAGGGGACAAGGACAGGAAGGGGACAAGAGGGACAAGGTGAGGGGAGACAAGGGGGACAAAGTGAGAGGGGACACGGGACAAGGTGAGAGGGGACAAGTACAGGGTAAGGGCATGGTGAACAAGGTGGGAGGACACAGGGGAAGAGTGTGAGAGGGGACACAGGGGACACTCAGCGCTGGGAGGGGACACGGAGAACTGAGAGGTGAGCACAGGAATGGGGACATCCAGCACTGGGAGGGGACACAGGGGACAGTGTCCCCTTCCCCTCAATGTCCCCACAATGTCCCCATCCCCCTGATATCCCCACACTGTCCCCATTCCCGCGCTGCCCCCAGGTGTCCCAGGTGTCCCCAGGTGTCCCCAGGTGTCCCCAGGTGTCCCCAGATGTCCCAGGTGTCCCCATTGTCCCCAGGACCCTCACCGGTGGACCCAGGGGTGTAGATGGGTTTGTCGGTCTGCACGAAGATGTGGCCGCTCTGCAGGGACACCAGCAGCACCTTCTCCAGTGTCACCCCTGACACCCGCGCTGTCACCGTCACAAACTGCTTCCCCTGGGCTGGCGGCAGCAGCTTGGCTGGCACCTGTGGGGACAGGGACACTGGGGACATTGGGGACCTCTGCAGGGACAGGGGCATTGAGGACATCCATGGGACATAGGGGACACTGGGGACATTGGGGACATCAGTGACATCCACCGGGGCAGGGACACTGGGGACACCCATGAGGCAGGGAACAACAATGACACTCACAGGAACAGGGGACATTGGGGACATCCATGGGGACAGGGGACATCGGGGACATACAGGGGACAGGGGACATTGGTGACCATCCCCATGGACCCCAGAGTGACCACCCCTATGGATGACACCAGGAGTGACCATCCCTGGGAGTGACCACAAGGACCCCAGCTGTGACCATCCCCATGGACCCCAGAGATGACCATCCCTATGGATCCAGGAGTGACCATCCCCATGGATGGCATCAGGACTGACCATCCCCAGGAGTTACCATCTCAAGGACCCCAGGAGTGACCACTCCAAGGACCCCAGGAGTGACCATCCCCATGGACACCAGGAGTGACCACCCCAATGACCCCAGAGTGACCATCACCTCTGTCCCTCAGCGTCCGGGCATTCCCCACCCCCAGTTCAATGTCCATCCCATTTCCCCTCCCACGCAGTGACCACTGGGACGATGACCTGGGCCAGTGACCAGGGGGTGGTGGCAGTGCCAGGGGGCGGGGCAGTGACACCGTACACTGATGGTGACACCGTACCCCAGTGATGGTGACACTGTACCCCAATGGTGATACTGTACCCCGATGGTGACACCGTATCCCAATGATGGTGACACCGTATCCCAGTGATGGTGACACTGTACCCTGATGGTGGCACTGTACCCCAATGATGACACCATACCCCAATGGTGACACCATACCCCAATAACGGTGACACTGTACCCCAATGGTGACACCGTACCCCAATGGTGACACCGTACCTCAATGATGGTGACACTGTACCCTGATGGTGACACCGTACCCCAACGATGACACCGTACCCCAATGACGGTGACACCGTACCCCAATGATGGTGACACTGTATCCCAATGGTGACACCGTACCCCAATGGTGACACCGTACCCCAATAATGGTGACACCGTACCCCAACGGTGACACCGTACCTTGATGGTGGCCGTGGCCATCATGCCCTGGGCCGGGCTCAGCGCCGCGCGGGTCTGGAACAGCACCTGGCGCTTCTGGGGGAAATCCTGCACCAGCAGCGAGGCCTCGGCGGCCGCAGTCAGCCCGGGCCCCTCCAGGACAACCAGCTCGTCCGTGTCCAGCCGCAGCACGGCCGGGGTCACCATGGTCACCCTGGGGACAGCAGGGGGCTGTCACAGCGTCCTGGGAACTTCATAGCACCCAGAGACCCCAAATCTGTCCCCACAGCACCCAGAGACCCCAAATCTGTCCCCACAGTGTCCCCTGCTCATCCGTGTCCAGCCACAGCACGGCCAGGGTCACCATGGTCACCCTGGGGACAGCAGGGGGCCATGCCAGTGTCCTGTGGGCGCCACAGTGCCCAAAACCCCATAGAGGTCACCTCGGGGACCTCACATTGCCCTGGAGACCCCAAATCTGTCCCCACAGTGTCCTCTGTCCATCCGTGTCCAGCCACAGCACGGTCGGGCTCACCATGGTCACCCTGGGGACAGCAGGGGGCAGTCACAGGGACCAGAGACCCCAAATCTGTCCCCACAGCACCCAGGAACCTCAAATCTGTCCCTATATCACCTCGGGGACTTCACATTGCCCTGGAGACCCCAAAATCTGTCCATGAGTGTCCAGAAACCCCAAATCTGTCCCCACAGTGTCCCCTGCTCGTCCGTCTTCAGCCGCAGCACGGCCGGGGTCACCATGGTCACCCTGGGGACACCACAGGGAGCTCACAGGGACCAGAAACCCCAAAATGTTTCCCCACAGTGTCCTGGGGACCTCACAGCACCCAGAGGCCCCAAAATCTGTTCCCACAGCACCCTGGGGACCCCGTGGGACCCCAGAAACCCCAAAATCCCCCATTCCACCCCAAATCTCTCAGTATCCACCATTACATCCCAGTACCCCCCCATGGCATTTGGGGTTGGGGGCTCCCTGGCAGGTTTTTGGGGGGTCCCGGATATGGGGGGGGAATTCAGGCTGGGGGGTCCCATAGGGGGTGAGGGGGTTTTGGGGGAGGATCTCAAGGTTTGGGGGATCCCAAAAAAGGGGATTCCATGGTGGTCCTGTGGGTGGGTGGGGGTCCCAAAGAACGGGATTCCAGGGGTCCCATTCTTGGGGAGGGGTCCCATGGGTTGGTGGGGTCCCACAGGTGGCTGGGGGGGGTCCCAGTCGCTCACAGCTGGGCGCGGGCGGGGGTCCCGAGCAGCGCCACGAGGCCGAAGAGGAGGAGGAGGGTGGGGGGGGGCAGCGCCGGAGCCCCCATGGCCGCAGGGAGGGGACGGCGACAGCGACAGCGACAGCGGCAGGGGGGGTCCCTTTATGGTGGCCCCGGGGGTTAATGGGTAACCAACCCGAGCCCTGGGGCCACCCATCGGTGGGGGCGGGGGCGGGGGCGCTCCGGCCACTCCGGCCACCTGGGTGGGGGCGGGGCTGAGGTGACACCACCGGGACCCCCGAGCTCCCCTGCAGGGAGGGGGGTGAAACTCGCTGGGGGGGGGGTCCCGCACCCTTGGGTGCTCCTGGATGGGGGTTGGGGACCCCCCTGGGGACCCCCTGGGGACCCCCTGCCCCCCCCGTCCCCCTCCCCGCGGGGTGGGGGAGGGGCCGCCCGGTCCTTCCTCATTTCGGGGAAGGCGCTGGCGAGGGGCCACGGCGGGGCTTGCGACATCGGCGGGGACACCCCAGGGGGGGTCGCGACAGGGGCTGGGGGAACACCGGGGGGGGGACACTGAGGGGGGACACCGGGGGGACACTGCTGGGGTGGGAGGGTGGTCCTCCTTGAGACCCCCTGATAGGTGACAGACACCTGGGTCCCCCTGGTGACCCCTGAAAGGACCTGGGTGACAGCCAGGACCTCTGGTGACATCTCTGGACATGTGGGGCCCACCTGGACCTGGGGACTGGCGTCCATCCTGAGAGCCCTGATGGGTCCTGGGTCACCTCCAGGACCCCTGGTAGGACCTGGACACCTGACTGGACACCTGGGTGGTTGCCCCTGTGACCCCAAACAGGTCCTGGTCCCCTCCTGGACCCTTGGTAGGACCTGAACACCTGGACCTGGACACCTGAGTCCCCCTGGTGACCCCTGAAAGGACCTGGATGACCGCCAGGATATTTGGTGACATCTCTGGACATTTGGGGCCCACCTGGACACCTGGGTCCATCCTGAGACCCTAACAGGACCTGGACACTTGGGCGGTCCCCCGTGAGAGCCCTGACAGGTCCTGGGTCACCTCCAGGACCTTTGGTAGGATCTGGACACCTGGGTCCATCCTGAGACCCCCACCATGTCCAGAGGCCACCTGAACTCCTCCTGGACCCCCTGGGCCACCCTGTCCAGGTCGCCTGGACACCTCCTGAGTCCCCTGGGCCACCTGAAGGCCTCCTGAACCCCTTGTGGCCACCGTGTCCAGAGGTCACCTGGACCTCCTGGGCCACCATGTCCAGAGGCCACCTGGACGCCTCCTGGGACCTTGTCACAGCTCTGTGCCCCAGCAGCCCAGATCCCCGCCACCATGTCCCCTGTCCCCTCATTGTCCCCTCATTGTCCCCACCGCCCCCGTGGTGGCAGCTCCTCCCTGCTGCTGTGACAGGAAGGTCCCCGGAAGGCACCGGCAGTTCCCGTTGTCCCCCGCGGCACCCCTGGGGCGCAGGCGCCACCACACCTCCGGTGTCCCCTGTGCCACCTCTGCCCTTCCGCCACCTTCTGAGCACCCCGGGGTGTCCCCAAGGCCACCGGACCCTGCCTGGCCGTGGGTGAAGCAGGAGAAGGAGCCCATCAGGAACATCTGGTGGCACGGGGACCGACAGCTGCCACTTGTCACCGGCGGTGGCCCCACGGGGTTCCTCCGGTTCCTCCCCTTCCTGGGGGGAAGGGAGGGACCCCCCCGCGCCGTGGGAGCGGCCCCAGGAGCATCCGGAGGAGCTGAGGTTTGGCCAGGGGTCATCCAGGAGTCATCCAGGGGTCATCCAGGGGTCATCCACTGGGCGTGATCCTGCCGAGGCCACACAAGGCAGGGCCTCAGCTGGCGCTGCTCTGGATAGGGGTGGTGACACTGGGGTCTCCAGTGAGATCCACTGGGGTCTCATTTCCACTGGGATCTCATCTCCACCGGGATCTCATCCAGGATCTCATCTCCATTGGGATTTCATTTCCACCAGGATCTCATCTCCACCGGGATCTCATCCAGGATCTCACCTTCACCTGGATCTCACCCACTTGGGATCTCATTTCCACCAGGATCTGACCTGAACCAGGATCTGACCTGAACCAGGATCTCACCTCCACCGGGGTCTCATCCAGGATCTCACCTCCACTGGGATCTCATCTCCACCAGGATCTGACCTCTACTGGGATCTTACCCACACTGAGATCCGACGTCAATTGGGATTTCACCTACACCAGGATCTCACTTCCACCAGGATCTCACCCACACCAGGATCTCATCCAGGATCTCATCTCCACCAGGATCTCACCTCCATTGGGACCTCATCTCCACCGGGATCTCACCCCCACTGGGATCTCATCTCCATCAGCCCCTGGCCAGAAGTTGATGGTTGGACCCCCTTCCACTGACTTTTCCACAGTTTATCCTTCCAGGACCCACCTCTATTGAAATTCATCCCACCAGGACCCAACTCCATTGAAATTCATCCTGCCAGGACCCACCTCCATTGAAATTCATCCTGCCAGGATTCAACTCCATCAATTCTTTCATCAAAGTTTATCCCACCAGGACCCAACTCCACAGGAATTCTTCCCACCAGGACCCACCTCCATTGAAGTTTATCCTGCCAGGACCCACCTCCATCAATTCTTCCATCAAAGTTCATCCTGCCAGGACCCAACTCCCTAGAAATTCATCCTGCCAGGACCCAATTCCACTGAAATTCATCCTGCCAGGACCCACCTCCATTGAAGTTTATCCTGCCAGGACCCATCTCCATCAAAGTTCATCCTGCCAGGACCCACCTCCATTGAAATTCATCCTGCCAGGACCCACCCCCATCGCAGTCCGTCCCACCAGGTCCCGCGGCGCGTCCCCGTGTCCCCATGGAGGAGTGGCGCCAGTGTGCCCACTGGCTGGTGGCCGCGCGCGTCCTGCCCGCGGGTCACCGTGCCAGCAGCCCCGGGGGACAGGTGTGGGACCTGGCGCAGGCGCTGCGGGACGGGGTCCTGCTGTGCCACCTCCTCAACGCCCTCCTGCCCCGCGCTGTCCCCTCCCGGGACATCTGTCCCCGGCCACAGATGTCACAGGTGAGAGCCGAGGTGGGACAGGGGGGTTGGCCTGGGGAGGGACACGGAGGGTGTGACAATGACAGTGACAGTGACAGTGACAGTGGTGAGTATGGGTGAGGGTGGTGGCCATAATGGGGACAATGGGGATGATGACACTGGCAACATTGATGGTGACAATGGTGGGTGTGGAGAAGGATGGTGGCAATGATGGGGACAATGGGGATGATGATGGGGACATTGATGGTGGCAATGATGGATGTGGGTGAGGGTGGTGGCCATGATGGGGACAAGGGGGGTAATTGTGGGGACATTGATGGTGACAGTGATGGATGGGGATGAGGGTGGTGGCCATGATGGGGACAATGGAGATGATGGGGATATTAAGGCTGTTGGTGATGGTGACATTGATGGTGACAGTGACAGGACTGGTGCAACTGAGGGTGATGGGGCAATGATGATGATGATGGGACAATGGGGATTGGTGATGTTGGTGACAATGGTGACATTGGTGATGATAATGATGGGTGTGGATGAGGGTGGTGGCAATGATGGGGACAATGGTTATGGTGACAATGGTGACATTGATGGTGACAATGACAGGCCTGGTGTGAATGAAGGTGACAGGCCAATGACGACGATGGGACAATGGGGATGATGGTGACAATGATGGTGACAATGACAGGGCTGGAGAGAATGAAGGCAGTGACACTGTGATGATGGTGAAAATGACAGTGATGATGGTGGCAATGGTGCCAAGAAGGTGACAGGGACAGGGACAACGGTGTTGATGGTGACAGTCTTGGCAATGACGGTGCCGAGAGGGTGACAGGGACAATCGCGATGTTGACAAGGGTGACAGTGACGGTGACAGCATTGGTGACAGAGATTATGGTGGTGCCAGTGCCAACAGTGGTGACAATGGTGATGATGTTGGTGGGGGTGACAATGACAATGCTGGCAATGGTGACAATCATGGCAGTGATGGCACCAAGTGGGTGACAAGGACAGGGACAATGGCGGCATTGACGGGGTGACAATGACGACAGTGCTGATGATGGCGGCAACGTTCACAGCGTGGACAATCACAGAGTAGGTGACAGAGATGGTGGCAGTGCCAGTGTCACCATTGGTGACAACGGCAGTCACAACTGTGGAGAGGTGAAAGCGCTGATTTTGACAGTGACAATGACAGTGGTGACAGAGGTGACAGTGAGGGGGGATGGCGGGTGACACCAGTGACACCAGTGACACTGGTGACACTGGTGACGGTGCCACCACAGTTCCTGTGCCTGAGGAACATCCGCACCTTCCTGACCGCCTGTGCTGACAAATTCGGACTGCCCAAGCACCGACTCTTCGGCGCCTTCGACCTCTTCGATGTCCAGGACTTCGGCAAGGTGGGGTCAAGGGTCAAGCTGTCCTGGGGGGGGGCGGGACCCAGGGGTCGGGGTCACACCTCAGTCCCCCGATGTCACCTGTGTGTCCCCAGGTGATTGAGACGCTCTCCACGCTCTCCTGGACGCCGATCGCGCAGAGCAAAGGATTCACGTGAGTGGACAGGACTCAGGTGTCCGGGTGTCCGGTCCCCTCTCTGAGTGACCACAGTGTCCAGTCCCCTCTCTGAGTGACCACAGTGCCCAGTCCCTGATGGTTCAGGTGTCCAGTCCCTGAAGGATCCAGATGTCCAGTCCTGAGGGTCCCAAATGTCCATTCCCCAAGGGTCTCAGGTGTCCAGTCCTGAGGGTCCCAGATGTCCAGTCCTGAGGGTCCCAGGTGTCCAGTTCCTGAGGGTGCCAAATGTCCAGTCCTGGGGGTCCCGAATGTCTGGTCCCTGAGAGTCCTGAATGTCTAGTCCGTGAGGATCACAGGTGTCCAGTCCTGAGGGTCCCAAATGTCCAGTCCTGAGTCCCAGGTGTCCAGTCCTGAGGGTCCCAGATGTCCGGTCCCTGAGGGTCCTGAATGTCCATTCCCCAAGGGTCTTAGGTGTCCAGTCCCTTAAGCATCCCAGATGTCCAGTCCCTGGTGTCCAGTCTCTGATGTCCGGTCCCCAGGGGGTCGACGTGTCCGTCCCTGAAGGTCCCAGATGTCCAGTCCCAGATGTCCAGGTCCCAAGCTCCCCAGATGTCCATCCCTGAAGGTCCCAGTGTCCATCACTGATGTCCAGTCCCCAAGGGTCCCAGATGTCCATCCCTGAGAGTTCCAAGTGTCCACTCCCTGAGGGTCCTGGATGTCCAGTCCCTGGTGTCCGGTCCCCACTGTCCACTCCCTGAGGGTCAGTGGTGTCCAGTCTCTGAGGGTCAGTGGTGTCCAGTCTGCAGTGGTCACTGTTGTCCAGTCTCTGGGGGTCACTGATGTCCAGTCCCTGCTGTCCAGTCCCCAAGGATCACTGGTGTCCATCCCCGGTGTCCAGTCCCTGAGGGTCACTGGTGTCCAGTTCCTGGTGTCCAGTCCACAGTGCTCACTAGTACCCAGTCCCCAGTGGTCACTGGTGTCCAGTCCCTGGTGGTCACTGGTGTCCAGTCCCTGGGGGTCACTGGTGTCCAGTCCCCAAGGGTCACTGGTGTCCAGTACCCAAGGGTCCCTGGTGTCCAGTCTCTGGTGTTCACTGGTGTCCGGTCCCTGAGGGTCCCTGGTGTCCAGTCCCTGGGGGTCACTGGTGCCCAGTCCCTGGTGTCCAGTCCCTGGGGGTCATTGGTGTCTGGTCCCTGAGGGTCACTGGTGTCCAGTCCCCAGTGGTCACTGATGTCCAGTCTCCAAGGGTCACTGGTGTCCAGTACCCAAGGGTCACTGGTGTCCAGTCCCCAGTGGTCACTGGTGTCCAGGCCACAGTGGCCACTGGTGCCCAGTCCCCGGTGGCCACTGGTGCCCAGTCCCCAGTGGTCACTGGTGTCCGGCCGTGTCCCCCCAGGCCATTCCCGTCCGGGGACAGCATTGGGGACGAGGACGTTTACAGCGGCCTGTCCGACCTCATCGAGTGAGTGCTGGGGAAACTGGGGGGGGATACTGGGGATACTGGGAGGCACTGGGAGGGACTGGGGGGGATACTGGGGATACTGGGGGATACTGGGGATACTGGGAGGGACTGGGGGGGATACTGGGGGTACTGGGGGTACTGGGGATACTGGGAGGGACTGGGGGGGATACTGGGGTTATTGGGGGTACTGGGGATACTGGGAGGGGTACTGGGGATACTGGGAGATACTGGGGGATACTGGGGGATACTGGGGGGTACTGGAGATACTGGGGATACTGGGAGATACTGGGGATACTGGGAGATACTGGGAGGCACTGGGGATACTGGGGGGGATACTGGGGGATACTGGGAGATACTGGGGATACTGGGAGATACTGGGGATACTGGGGATACTGGGGGATACTGGGAGGCACTGGGGATACTGGGGGGGATACTGTGGATATTGGGGGATACTGGGGATACTGGGAGATACTGGGAGGCACTGGGGATACTGGGAAGGGTACTGGGGATACTGGGAGATACTGGGGATACTGGGAGATACTGGGAGGGACTGGGGGGGGATACTGGGGATACTGGGGAGACTGGGGATACTGGGGGATACTGGGGATACTGGGGATACTGGGGGATACTGGGAGATACTGGGGATACTGGGAGGGATTGGGGATACTGGGGAGTGATTGGTTGAGTTTTGGGGACAATAAGGGACATTTGGGGACATTGGGGGACATTAATGGGGGTACTGGGGGGTACTGGGAGATACTGGGGGGTCATTGGGGTCATTGTGGGGGTCTTTGGGATGGTATTGGGGACTGTCAGGGACATTTGGGGACAATCAGGGATATTTGGTGACATTGGGGACGTTAATGAGGCTATAGGGGGATCCCTGGGGTGTTTGGGGACATTATGGACCCCCAGGGGATTTGGGGACCATCAGGGACAGCTGGGGATATTTGGTGACATTTGGTGACATTGGGGACATTAATGAGGCTGTATGGGGGTACCGTGGTTGTTTGGGGACATTATGGACCCCCAGGAGATTTGAGGACATTTGGGGACATTTGGGGACACTGGGGACATTATTGGGGCTATAGCGGGGTCCCGGGGGCGTTTGGGGACATTATGGACCCCCAGGAGATTTGGGGACATTTGGGGACACTGGGGACATTATTGGGGCTATAGCGGGGTCCCGGGGGCGTTTGGGGACATTATGGACCCCCAGGAGATTTGGGGACATTTGGGGACACTGGGGACATTAATGGGGCTATAGCGGGGTCCCGGGGGCGTTTGGGGACATTATGGACCCCCAGGAGATTTGGGGATATTTGGGGACATTTGGTAACATTGGGGACATTAATGGGGCTATAGGGGGGTACCGAGGGTATTTGGGGACATTATGGACCCCCAGGAGATTTGGGGATATTTGGGGACATTGGGGACATTGGGGGACATTAACGGGGCTATAGGGGGGTCCTGGAGGCGTTGGGGGACGTTACAGACCCCCCAGGGGATTTGGGGACATTTGGTGACATTGGGGACATTAATGGGGCTATAGGAGGGTACCGAGGGTATTTGGGGACATTATGGACCCCCAGGGGATTTGGGGACCATCCGGGGGATTTGGGGGCGCTCCGGGGGTGTCCGGGGAGTGTCCCCAGCTGTCCCCACCCCCAGTGACACGGCCGAGGAGGACGATGACCTCTACGACTGCGTGGAGGCCGAGGGGGACGACGGCGACGAAATCTACGAGGACCTGATGAGGGTGGAGCCCCCCCCGGCCACGGTGGGTGAGACCCCTGCCCCGGACACCTGGGACACCCCAAAAATAGCTGGGATTGCACCAAAAATAGCTGGGAGTCACGAAAACCACCTTGGAGACCCCAAAAATACCTGGGAGTCACCAAAATTAGCTAGGAGTCAACAAAAATACCTGAGGCTCCCCAAAAAATATCTGGGACACCCCAAAAATATCTGGGTGACCCCGAAAATAGCTGGGAGTCACCAAAAACACCTGGGACACCCCAAAATAGCTGGGAGTCACCAAAAATACCTGGGGCTCCCCAAAAATAGTTGGGAGTCACCAAAAAATATCTGGGACACCCCAAAAATAGCTGGGAGTCACCAAAATTAACTAGGAGTCAACAAAAATACCTGGGACACCCCAAAATAGCTGGGAGTCACCAAAAAATATCTGGGACACCCCAAAAATAGCTGGGAGTCACCAAAAACACCTGGGATACCCCAAAACACCTGGAACCTCCAAAAATATCTGGGACACCCCAAAAATATCTGGGACACCCCAAAAATACCTGGGAGTGCACAAAAATACCTGGGACACCCCAAAAATATCTGGGAGTCCACAAAAATACCTGGGACACCCCAAAAATACCTGGGAGTCCCCCAAAATACCTGAGGCTCCCCAGAAATACCTGGGACAAAATACCTGAGAGTCCCCAAAAAATACCTGAGACCTTCCCAAAAATACCTGAGATTGCCCAAAAATAGCTGGGATCCCCCCCCAAACACCTGTGACCTTCCCAAAAGTACCTGGGACACCCCAAAAATACATCAGAGTCCACAAAAACACCTGGGACACCCCAAAACCACCTGGGACACCCCAAAAATACCTGGGGCTCCCCAAAAATGCCTGGAACCCCCCCAAAATACCTGGAACCTCCCAAAAATACCTGAGACACTCCAAAATACCTGAGAGTCCCCAAAATACCTGGGAGTCCCCAAAATAACTGGGACCCTCCCAAAAACACCTGGGACACCCCAAAAATACCTGGGGCCCCCCTCCAGACACACCTGTGTCCCCTCTGCGCATCTGTGTCACCATGGCCACCACGGTGACTGTCCCCGTGTCCCCATGTCCCCATGTCCCCAATGTCCCCAATGTCCCCAATGTCCCCAATGTCCCCAATGTCCCCAATGTCCCCAGTGTCCCCAATGTCCCTGATGTCCCCAATGTCCCCAATATCCCCAATGTCCCCATTACGTCCCCATGTGCCCAATGTGCCCAATGTCCCCAATGTCCCTGATGTCCCCAATATCCCCATTGTCCCCAATGTCCCCGATGTCCCCATTGTCCCCAATGTCCCCACAGAAGGGCACCGTGGATCGCCGGCTCTGCTGCCTGCAGGAGCTGCGGCAGACGGAGGAGAGATACACAGAGACCCTGGAGGCCATCTGCCAGGTGGGGACATTGGGGACACGGGGACAGGGGGGACAGCGGGGACAGGGGGGACAGCGGGGACAGCGGGGACACGGGGACAGCGGGGACAGCGGGGACAGGGGGGACAATGGGGACATTGGGGACATTGGGGGCGTTGGGGACATTGGGGACACAGAGACCCTGGAGGCCATCTGCCAGGTGGGGACAGCAGGGACATGGGGACAGCAGGGACAGTGGGGACAATAGGGACAGTGGGGACACTGGGGACAGGGGGACAATGGGGGCACTGGGGGCAATGGGGACATTGGGGACACAGAGACCCCGGAGGCCATCTGCTGGGTGGGGACAGTGGGGACATTGGGGACATTGGGGATGTTGGGAACATTGGGGACATTGGGGACATTGGGGACATTGGGGACAGCAGGGACGTTGGGGACATTGGGGACAAAAATGGGAAATGGGGACATTGGGGACACTGGGGATGTTGGGAACATTGGGGACAGTGCGGACAACGGGGACATTGGGGACAAAAATGGGAAATGGGGACACTGGGGACACTGGGGGCATCAGGGGCATTGGGGACACGGGGACATTGGGGGCGTTGGGGACAAAAATGGTAAATGGGGACACTGGGGACACAGGGGACACAGGGGACAGAGGTGGCCACGGGGGCCTCCCAGTGCTCCCAGTGCTCCCAGTAAGGCGCGGTGTCCCCGCTGTCCCCGCTGTCCCCGCTGTCCCTGCTGTCCCCAGCATTTCCTGCGGCCGCTGCGGCATTTCCTGAGCCCGAGGGACATGGAGAGCGTCTTCATCAACGTGGAGGTGACAGGGACAGGGGCGTGGGGACACGGGGACAGTGACACCAGGGACACCAGGGACACCAGGGACATTTATCAGTGACACAGGGACACAGAGGACACTGACCGTGGACACTGACCAGTGACACCAGTGACAGCAGTGACAGCAGGGACACTGACCAATGACACCAGTGATATCAGTGACACCAGTGACAGCAGGGACACTGACCACTAACATGGAAGTGACAGTGACACCGGGACAGGGACCAGGGACAGGGGACAGGGACACCGGGATGGGGACAAGGGGACAAGGACACCAGTGACACCAGTGACACCAGTGACACCAATAACACCAGTAACATGAAGGTGACAGTGACACTGGGATAGGGGACACGGGGACAGGTGACACTGACCAGTGACACCAGTGACACCAGTGACACTGACCAGTGACACCAGTGACACCAGTAACGAGGTGACAGTGTGGCACTGGGACAGGGACAGGGGACACTGACCAGTGACACCAGGACATGGGGACACAGGGACACTGACCAGTGACACCAAGGACACTAACCAGTAACACCAGTAACATTTACCAGTGACACCAGTAACATGGAGATGACAGGGACAGGGGACACTGACCAGTGACACCAGTAACATTGACCAGTGACACCAGCGATGCGGAGGTGACAGTGACACAGGACACAGGGACAGGGGACACTGACCAGTGACACCAGTGACACCAGTGACACCAGTGACACCAGTGACTCCAGTTTGGGAGTGCCCCCCTCCCCCTTCCCCCCAGCCCTCCCAGCGCTCCCAGTAACCCCTCCCAGTGCTCCCAGTGCTCCCAGTGCTCCCAGTCCCTCTCCCAGTGCTCCCAGTGACCCCTCCCAGTGCTCCCAGTAACGCCTCCCAGTGCTCCCAGTAACCCCTCCCAGTGCTCCCAGTGCTCCCAGTGCTCCCAGTCCCTCTCCCAGTGCTCCCAGTAACCCCTCCCAGTGCTCCTCCCCAGCCCTCCCAGCGTCCCCAGTCCCCGCTCTCACGGCTCCCAGTAACTCCTCCCAGGCCCCCCAGCCCTCCCAGTGCTCCCAGTGTTCCCAGTAACCCCTCCCCAGCCCACCCAGCGCCCCCAGTTCCCGCTCCCAGTAACCCCCCCAGCCCCCCCAGTGCTCCCAGTCCCCACTCCCAGTCCCCCCAGCCCTCCCAGCCCTCCCAGTCCCCCTCCCCAGCGCCCCCAGTGCTCCCA